>BQNB010021652.1:23501-63988 GCA_026074375.1 Tanacetum coccineum | reverse complement strand
TATTTGAGGGTGTTTGCGATTGCTTATTATTATTATTCTTATCTTGCTTACGGTAATAAAGTATTACTGTATTATATTACTAGTTATAATACCCGTGCACGCACGGGGTTTTAACAAAAAAGTTTACGTATTATATATTGTGTATTGTGAGTTTAAATTATAATGTTTTCAGCTTCTTACTACCGCTATATTCGCCAAATGTACCCAATGCATTACTATTGCTTTCCAAGACTTGAATCACTACTACAATTTCAAGCAATTTACAATTAAAACTTCAAAATCTGAGTCAAAAGAACTACTTAACTGTTGTGAAATCCAGTAAAAGGCCACAAAAGCTGCAAATATTGATATGCATAATTCAAAGTGTTACGAGGTCTTTTTTATAATCGTTGTGTTACATCTTCAAAGTCATGGACTGGTATAAATTTTATAAGAGCTGAGCGTTATAACTACCTTACAAACTTAAGAAAGTGACCATAAGATGCAAATGCCGCCATTACCTATGCCTAAGGAACACTTTTGTTCCTGCATAATCATATCCTTTTGGCCCCATCAACGAATAGCTGATAACATCTAAGAAACGATGAAAGAGTTAAAAAAGTTTCTTTCATTTTTCTTTTCTTTAAACTAACGTTGCAAAAATGGACGGATCAAAATTGGTCAGGTTGCTTGTGTTGACTCACAAATTTTTTCCCCTTGTGGCCTTTTTTATAATTAGTTTACCCATTAAATGTAAAATTACAAATAAAAAACTATGTTATTGCAACAGTAATCTATTTATTGTTTTTAAATAAGATAGTTCTAAAGGCCTATAAGTATCGAAAATACACTTATGGTTCTTCTAACGGTTCAAACCATTTGGCCCATTTCACTTTTCATCAATTTTTTGACGTGGCCCATTTTGCCCTTTAGAGGTAAACGATATACAAATCCCAAGTCGACTTATTAGTCTAATCATTAATTTTCCACCTTTACTCTTAGTTTATGCTTTCTTTCCAATTACTTTCTCTCTAAACTTGGGAAAAAGAGATTTAATATACACACAAAGATAGTAAAGTTTGCATTTTTAAGTAAAAGTCAAAAGTGAAGTGTACCCAAAGCTCCATAGCGTACACGAGGCTCGTTCTTGAATGTTCTTGATTTTTCTCATCTCACGACTTGAGCTCTATCAAGGCATACCCTTGTACCCAAAATAATCTACAGTGATATATACGGGTTTATTATCATCTCCCAGCAACTATAGGAAAAGTATTACATGGCCAAGTCACTTTATTAGTAAGATTAAGCCACATAAACACCTAAGTTCTAAGTATTTAACCCATGCCCTTAGAAGTAAACTTGTAATTACATTTATATTTAATCTGACATTCATATCAACCTCTCGTTTCGGCTTTAAGGAACTGTTTGGTTCTCCCGGTGTGGCTTTTGAAGGTTTATATTGGCTATTTGGATCATACTTCTCCAAAAAACCAAACAACAAATGATTAAGTTTAACGGATAGGGTTCCTAGATAAAATAATAATACTAAACAAAATCATGACCAAATCAGATTCTTCTTTAATGGAACTGTTAGCTATTAGGTCCAAAATGCTAAATATCCAAAAGTATGACCATCCTCCACTTATAAGCAGAAAGGTAAGCTCAATATGATGATCTTCAAACCAGCTAAAGTGGCAGAGGAAAGAATGTACAGATGATGAATGCAACATATTTGCATAAAGAACAGACATTAAAACTTTGTAGCAGAGGAGCTATTAGATATAAAATTGAGTGAGTGAGTTAGCACACCAAAGGAGTGGCATGCACGTATAAAAGATTATGGATGGTCTTAAAATTTGGTATTAGAACACTTAGGTGACTAAAGTTTTATGCGTTCTTTTTTCCTTAAGTGCTCCTCTAATTCTTTCTTTAGCTTCTCTTTCTCTTCCCTTTGCTTTCTTTCCCCGCCTTCTTTATGCTTTGCAAGGTCCTCTTGTATTTTACTTACATGGTTTGGGACCTTCTTTGCTAATGGTTTTTCCCCTGATGTCGTCGTTGCCGCAACCTTCTTTTCATTCTCCTTATCCTTTTTCTTTCTATTCTTTTTAGCATCTTCAGTTGTTGCATTTCCATTACCAACTTCATCTGCAACTACAGACGTTTCATCCTGCGTAAGACTGAACCTTCTCATCTGTTGTTCATTCCCAAATATGTTCGAGGATTTATCTGTTTCCAGGTTGATTTAGTAAAAAGAATAGTAACAGGTGGAGTTTAAGGTTTTAAGATACAAATTTGAATTTTGAAGCGCGAAAGTGATTCGGGTCAATCTGACCTCTTTCAAAGTTAACCTTTCTAACCTATTACTCAAACTACCCAACCCACCCATTATTTCTACCTCTGAACTAAACCCTATGAATTAAAGGTACAAAAATCCTCTCTCCTGTGAAAGGCACAGTTAATCCATACACTAAAGTAGTCTACACAAAGAATCTCGACAAGGAGTATTTCAAGTCTAATAGTTTTGATTACATTATAGTTGTGGTAAGAGAGCCACCATACGCTGAGACTTTTGGTGACAATTCAAATCTTACAATTTCAGAAACGTATCTCGGTCAATCAAATGTGCGGCGGTCCAATCACTGGGTGACCAGTGGCGGTGCAGCCATTTGTGGATACCGTAGACACACTTGTAGCAGCTTGGCTTCCTGGACCAGAAGGCCAAGGTGTCGCCAACGTTCTGTTTGGCGACTATGGTTTCACAAGAAAGCTGGCACGTACTTGGTTTAAGTCGGTTGATGAATTACCCATGAATATTGAAGACCTAGATTATGACCCATTGTACCCGTTTGGGTTTGGACTAACCACAACACGCACTAAGGCCACATAAAATGTCATCTATGATGTCTTTTCGTTCTAATTTAACATGATAATCTTGTTGAGTCTAAGAGTTTGATTACTTAATGCTCCATGGTAGGTATACAATATAAAAGATGTTATAATTTAGAAACCTTTTTTACCATGAAAATACCATCCATCAGGAGACAGTTTTGACCTTTTTCATACTCTTCTCCACACCATTGTCTGCTATAGCTTTTTGTTGTTCTGTCAATTTTTATCTTGTGATTTCCTATTAGGTGACACCAATACCCATCATTTTCCCTTCAACCTGTACAGCAGGAACTATAACATCGAATCTTAATCAAACTTCTTATTTTTTGGTTCGAAATTTTATAGGTTTTGGAACATAAATACTTTGGCAAAGCAATTTTATGGGAGGGTTCACTTACAACGTTGTCATTTGTTGAATCCTTGTTAAGCGCTACAAATATCAAAAACCAAAGAATCAAGTTAAACCACTAACCATATTGACATGCTTCAAATAGGTTACATTGATTTTCGATGTGTCAAAGATACTACGATCATCACAAATTAATGATTCACATTGTTTTCTCAAAGGCAGAATACACCCAGATAGGTCATTTAATTGAAATGGATCAGGCGGGTCATTACATTTAAACAGGTTAGGCAGGTCATTATGCAAAAATTGATTGGCGCAATTTAAACACATTGACAAATAATTTGTTTTGTTACCTCTTAGAATATATCAATCTCCTCCAACTTTGCATTCCTAATCTTTATTCTTTCCATGATCAATGCAAACCATCCAACACATCCCTGCAAGAAGTAATGAATTAAAAACCCTAACAAATATACCTTTGTAAAATTTCACATATATTACAGATCGGATGAATGACTACTGTATGTGTGTCATAAATTTAGTTGATACTTAGGTCATTCATCTATGTAATTGATGATTATTACGAAAACAATTAAATGACTTAAGGAACTATAGAAAAATCATTTATATCATTTGACTGGAAAAATTAAATTATAGATGCCCCAAAAATTATTCGATAAGGGAGGAGGATAATGGTTGGAGGTGGTTTATATCTATCTGTTAAGGTGGATATCTTAAAAAATTACCAAAAAGTTACATAATCTTCAAGTTAGATATCAATTAATAGGTGATTTTTTAAAGTAAACAATGGCGGATTTAAGCGTCTCTTCACGTTCGTCATGATTCATTTCACTATAATAATTCGGTGAATGCATCATGTTACCGCAAAAACTAGTCACTGCAACGACATTATCTTTCTTGTATTCCGGCTTCGTCTTTGTCTCCATCTCCATATCTTTTGGCTTGAAACACACCACACACCCTAATAATTTTCTTGTGAAATAACTCAAGACCTTATTATGGTTGCATTTTACTATATCAACGACTTCCGGGGACGGTCTTGGCGGCGCTGAGACGGCGAATGGTGGTGTTCGTGGCGGTGTGATGGCGGGTAGTCGTGGTGCTTTTGGCAAAGGTTCCACATAGTGCAAAGCCTTTGTTTGTTGTATTCGTGTGTAAGAAATGTGAAGGATGAGAACCAAATTTGTGATGTCTCAATTGTTTGGAAACTTTTTACAATCATCATTTCCATATATACATGCATGTATGTGTGTATATGATTGTATATTTTTACATACCCTTTATAGGTTCTTTACATACTAAAATTAAACATGCAAAGTCATAAATATATGTACTGTGCTTATGAATATGTTTTAGACATTTATATGTATGTTTTTTTAAACGGCAGCATTTTATTAAAGCTAGCAAAAGCTAGACATTTATATGTATGTATTTTGTGATACTAAGCGAAACCGTGCAGATCTACGGGATATCTATCGGTAGATAATTGTATAGTAGTTGCAATATATTGGTTACGTGTTTCGTGTAACATACGATAACTCAACTAAGGGATTGGAACAACTTTTAAAATGTATAAAAAACGTGTGAAAACATTTAGTGTAACTAAAAATGAAAGCAACTCTTTTTAATCGTGTATGTTCGAGTAACTTAAGTAAAAAAAAAACTATTTTTGGTAGGATGTTAAACACAAATTTGAAATTTAAAACCATTAAAATATAATATAACACATAAAGATTAAAAGGGTTACTTTGAGCACAACACATTACTCTTTTACGATAGGTTTTAAGAAAAAACATTTTCTCTTTGTATGTAGTTAAAATATGACTCAGTTAAATTGTTTTTATTGAGTGTTACGAATTAGTATTAAACATTAAACATGTAAAATATATGTGTGTTTGTACTTGAGTCTTAAACATGTAATGTTATTAACTATAATTAGACAAATCTCTCTTTGGAAAGAAAACAATAGTGTAGCTAAAATATGTGTTTGATATAACCTGGCAAACTTAAACCAAACACACATGATTTAGTTATTCTGCCAACTAGCAAGTTATGTTAATCTTATTCGTAATTGGGTATGTTTGACGCGCAACCTATAAAGTTCACTTCACCAATCGAGCTCGTTGGAGAGGACTTTTTTTGCCAATTTTTCTTCGCTTTCTGGCAAAATCAAAGTCCGAAACTCGATCTTTTTGTCGTTTAGCGGCTTTTATCTTGGACATACGTGTCAATATAAGCTTTTCTTTTCTTTTTAATCTCCCCTTAAACAAACTACGACCTTATCCGTAATCTTTATATTAGTTGAATATCAATCATAATCATAGGTAACGTGTATATCTTACTAGTTATACTCCATGAGATGAATGTGCTAATTGATGTAAGTGAGACATTTGAATTGTCACTTATCAGTTTATATTCTTTGTCAAGGTAGGGAAATAATTATTTTGTAGATACAAATATTTAGTCTAATTTTAACCACAAATTTCGTTGCCTAAAACTATAGTAGTATTATTTTAGATATAATTAAATTGTCAACAATCAACACCATGTATGATTCAATGCCGAAAATAGTATTCCAAACATGTTAAACGATGTTTAAAGCGTGTTTGACAAAAGTAGCGGTAGCAGTGAGCAATGACAATAAATAATACATGTAAGCAGTATCAATTTTTTCTATGAAAACGTTTGGTAACGTAGCTGTAGGTGTAATCATAATGTGCAAAACAACTCAAAAATGTTACTTCATTAAGGGTTAGAAAATGAGCTTTTCGGAAAAAATAATACATAAAGTGGTTGTTTACCAAATGAGCATTAAATATCACAACGCCCAACGTTCAACTCTCAACGCTCAATGTTCACCATTCACCACTCAATGCTTTTAGATGCTTCTAAATAGAGTAATTGTCAATTATGAGTAATTGTCGACTATGAGTAATCCTGTCGAATTATTTTTGGTCTTGCCTTTTGTAAGGGTCTCGTGTCTTAGGTCAATCGCTCAACTTTGTTTTCACCAGATATCGTTCTAAATGGTTTTATTCTCTAATTTCAAAAGACATTTACATCTACACATCCACAATTTGGAAATTAAATTTAAATAAAAATGTTCTAATCTCTATAGTATGCCACCATTGTACATTTGTACTTACCTATACTATTAACAAGGTTTTTCCGCGCTCCACTGCGGAGCACGGGGTTTTGCGTTAAGGACTAACTTTGCAACGGAACGATAACCCAATGACTATTTCTGTAACTTGTTTTTTATTTTTTTTACGAAAATAGTCCTTAGGTTAGCGTTCCATTGCAAAGTTAGTCATTAAGGACTAACTAAGGTCTAAGTTTGCAACTGACCGATAACCCTAGGGACTATTTTCATATATGTGCTTCTCGAGAGTGGTGAAAAAAATCTCGATTCCTAAGGACTGCTAGTATATAAGTATAATTACGTATGATAAAGCAAGTATTAGTTAACGTTTATTGTAACACCACCAAATAGGGTCGCAACAGAATAATGTGTTCGGGAGCGTTACTTCATAGATCAACAACACAAGATATGAGAACGACCTCAAAAAGAGTCGTTTGAAAATGATACATTGGATTTAATAAATGTGGTTACAAAAGGTCAATGACTTAACTTGTTTACCCATGAAAATGTAATGTTTTTAGATCATAACAAATATCCCCAAAATGTAATGCCTCTAAATCTTTATGCAATGACTCCAAAATGATTGACCACCAATGTATCTCTTTGCTCTTGTACCTCATAGACCTGAGAAAACATGCTTTAAAACGTCAACATAAAGTTGGTGAATTCATAGGTTTATGTAAATATAATGTAGGACCGCAAGATTTCCCCGTGATTATCCAACTTGTACACCCATCACAAAATGTATTTATGTTACCCTAAGGTTCATGACACTGAAGCATCGACATGTATGAATGCAATTATAAATATTACCGATACATAGCCCGTGAAGATGGTCAACCCGAAACATCCCAAATCCGTATGGTATACATCTGTTGGTTCACTCCGTGACACCGGTGAGGGCTACTCACCCGGATGGGGATGTCAATACAAAATAGATCTATTTATAACATTTGCGCTTACAACAAGTAATTAGAACATTCATGATAATGGCTCACTAGGTTATCGTTGCTTCGGCAAACACGTAATCATGATAAAATATACACTTGCATCTAAATTATAAAACAATGCATGTATCTCGCCCTAAAAGTTGTAAATCATTGATATAGTAAAACATGGGGCTATGAACTCACCTTAGTGAATAAACTGAAGTATATGAATCAAGTCAATGGAAACGTCACGGATAAGACCAAATGCAACCTAATTAAATATATGTCATATGAGTACGAAGTACTTAATATAAATACTACATCACAAGTTATATAGTTACACCACCACCTAAAAGTGTTTGTTTAATTTATTAAATTAAACAATTTTATTTGTACTTGTAAAACAAATGTCCTTGTATTTGAATTTGTAAAAATAATATACTTGCCTAACAATTTGTTAATTTCCAAAAGAAACACTTGATGTATTATGTATATAATTTAATTATATAAATAATTTAATTGTTTGAGAAAATATTATTTGCAAGTTTAGATACTTTTATAAATATTTAACCTTTAGTAAAAATAATCAAATCTTTCTTGTTTTAAATCCTTTTTTAAACGTTTGTTCTTCTAAGTACGGATTCGTAATTGAAAAGTCTAATAAAATATATATTTATTATATGGTTAATTACTGTTATGACCAGTAACAGTAAGTGAAAGTTTATATAAATACTTTTTATAACTTTAATCGTTGAAATCGTATTTTAGTTGTATCTCATTCGTTTTAATTCGGTTTTTAGTGATTCTTATGTTCATGTCTTCGTAATTAAAACCTCTACTTAGGAAAATTATTCTTCAAAAGTTTACTATCGTGAACAGTAAACTTATTTCTCCTTATATCTATCATATTACGAGTCACATTATACTATAAAAATACTTTTTAACTTAAACTTGTAAATAACGTATCATCTTCATTTTAAATCCATTTTTCGTGTTTCTTACATGTTTGGAATCTTCATGAAAAGTACTATATTTATAAAATATCTCCCTTAATATATCAGATATGAAACAGTGAATATTTTTATAAAATAACTTTTATAAAAATACTTTTATGCATTTAATTATTGTAAACTTAAAAGTGTCATATCTTTTTTGATATAACTTGTTTTTTTAAGTTTCTTATATGCTTATGATCCTTGTGATAAATACTAATTAAATAAAACCTAAAATATAAATGCTTATACACAAATTCCAAAAGTAGGTACCAAAACAGTTTACATGTTTTTGTTTTATAAAACAAGTTTTATACTTCTATTTATTAAGAGCTTTTGTACAATTCTTTTACAGTTTTCCTACCATATATCTTACCTATATTAAGTCCCTTAAAAGTCCATAACATTTGTACAAATAAAATCCATGTCCTCATGATCTTTTTATACATAAACTTGTAATTAACTTTCAATAAAAAATAATTTACAAACTAAACTCATAAATCAACTAGTACTTATATTAAGTGTGTACTTCCATTTCATGTATTATTTCATCATTATACTTATAAAATTCGAATTATAATGTCCTTGTAATATCTCACAATTTCATAAAAATAAGCTAGGCGGTGTCTAACATATATAACAAACATGTAAAGTAAAAATTATGAATAAATAGAAATGTAACATCTTAAATAGACCTGATAGAAATGTAGAGGATTGATGAACACAAGATTATACTTAAGCTTTAACCCAATGAATCAAACACAAGTTCAAACCTTAATTAGATTTCTTGTATGATTCTTGCTAAATCACAACCCAAGCTTCCAAATCAATTTGTATCACCTTAGATGAACTTAGAATGAATGCTTGTATGCTTGGAATACCTTAGACTGAAAAATAAAATGAAACCCTAGCTTACATATTTGAGCCGTGGGTTTTGGCTTATATTTGAGAGAGTTTTGTGGCTTGGTTATCTTCTTAGTGAATGTAAATGAGAACTAATGTGTATGACTTTCTATATATAGCCCTAAAATAACCTAATACAACCTTAATCAAACCATGGGGTACTAGTGGTTTTAAGGATGGTTTAGGGTACATGGTGTAAGAGGTGAGGTACAATTGATTTGCCAATTTATGGAGAATTGGAGTTGTAAGTGTACTTGTGTGTAAGATTAAACTTGTTATGTAAGACTTAGTGATTGTTTGCATTTATTTCAACGTGTATAACACTTGCAACGGCCACACTTGTTTAATGATGGAGAAATGGTTAATTTTTTTTGTGTATTGGGTATAAAAGTGGTTATTTGTTTGAGTATTGATGGGTATTGGTGCTTTCGAGTATGCCTAAATGTATTTTATTGCGAAACGTAAGCGTTTTTCGTAATCAATAAAAATAAAGTATGAAAAGTTATAAATTATACTCTTAATTATTATATAACACGTGCTTGACATAAACTTTAACTTGTTTGGTGTCCGTTTACATTGAACATTGATTTTTAGTTTACGCATTTTAACTATAGGATAATAACTAAAAGCGAACGCGTAAAACTCTAAAAATAAAAAATGATAATAATTATGTCAGGATATGAACTGAAAATGAGAAATGTTACATTTATGATGTGAGATAAAAGTTAATTATATGTACTTCGGTTTCTCTGATTTGGTAAGAAATTCAAGATAAGAGTGTTTATTTTGAGTCGGCATAACACTCACATACAATTAGGGTTAGTCCTTCTCAAGAAAGTGAAAGTGTATTTATAGGGATGTATTTATGGTTTGGTGAGAACCGTTAGATGAGATCTAACGGTCATGGATGACCCGCGTGGGGGTGATCCTATGAAGGAAACAAGAATGACACATAATTGTGCCTTTTTGGCACTTCGTATGAAGGAACCTTCATACGAGGTACGGTTAGTGTGTCATAACGGAAAATCCGCCGCATTACATATGCATATATATCAGGTGACTACACATAGCATTAGTACAATAACAATCTGAAGCGACAATTGTCTTATATTGTACCAAGTAAAAATATTATTTAATCCCTTTAATCTTTTTAAAACTAACTAAAGAAATCTATACTACTATATAATGTATTTAAGACTTTTTATAAAAAGAAGTCTTAAAAATTTTAGGACAAAAAATCATTACTATAAAAAGAAAGTATTATTTTCAAGAAAATTAAAAGTTAAAGCTATATTTACAGCTATATTATTAAAATACTCTCTTACTTAAAAGTACAATTAATATATCACATAGTACAAAACAATAATGCATAAGTCATCTTTTAAAAAAAATTAAAAGTTAAAGCTATATTTACAATTATTTAATGCACAATATATTAACTCAACACATATAATTAAGAGTAAAGTACATTTTTTGTCCTTGTGGTTTGGTGCGTTTTTCACTTTTGGTCCAAAATTCAAAAACGTTATGGGTTTAGTCCAAAAGTGATACTTTTGTTTCACTTTTAGTCCAAAAGCATGTTTTTTATCCTTGTGGTTTGGTGAGTATTTCACTTTTGAAACCAAAAAATTTGTTTTTTCAACATGTTTGGGACTGAAATTGAAAACAAAAGTATCACATTGGATAAAAACAAAAAGTTTTTGAATTTTGGACCAAAAGTGAAAAACGCACTAAACCACAATGACCAAAAATGTACTTTACTCTATAATTAATGATATTATTAGAATACCCTATTATCTAAAAGTACAATTAATATACCACACACTACAAAACAATAATGCATAAGTCATCTTTTTCTTCTTCTATAAAATATCACTAAATAAAATTTACAAATCATTAATGATATTATTAAAATATTCTCTTACTCAAAAATAAAATTAATATACCACATGGTACAAAAAATTCTGTATAAATCATCTTTTTTTAAACACACAATAAATAAAATTTACAAATCATTAATGATATTATTAAAATATCCCTTACTAAAAAAGTACAATTAATATACCGCATGGTACAAAACAGTAATGCATAAATCATGTTATCATATTTTTCTCCTCTTTAAAACACCATTAAATGAAATTTACAATTCATTAATCTCATTTTTAAAATACCCCTCACTCAAATGTACACTTAACGAGGCATGCAGACCCGTGCGATGCACATGGGCTATATCTAATTGTTGATTGCGCATGAGTTGTATCTAATAGTTCACTGCGCACCGTCTTGTTCATCTTGTCTTTGCAATTAAGGAACACTAATTAATTATGTAATATAATTATTAATGTTGAATTAATTATTTTATATATCATAAGTTATAACGAAAGAAACCAACAAGGGTCTGTACTCAAACCTTGCTCTTCATGGGTTCCTTCAAAGAATGCTTAATAGGTTTTAGACTCTGGTATGATGTCAAAAAGCTTTTACCATGAACTCAATCTTCACAGCACAACTGGAACACTATAACAAATTCCACTACTAGTGAGGAAGCCAAAAGCCCAAGAAACATTCATTTTAGCTGCAAAATAGGATGAGATAAAAAATTTAACAACACTAATGGATTGAGTTAGATATATCATGAAAACACAAAACCAAATGAAATTTATCAAACTTATATACCAAAAGATGGATAAAATCGTTTCCATTTTAATTCAAGTTATCATAATGACGCACTTGAGATCTTAAATGGGCACAAAGTATAAAATCAAAAAACTTCCTTTAATCCTACAAAATAAGTTCACATTGAGCAAAGGCCATGAAAGGGCATGAAAATGAATTTTTAAACACAGTGAAAACTCATAAGTGCTAACTCATATCTTCATTATACTAATCGTCTTGTACTTAGTTTGTGTAAATATGTGTTGCCCTTTGTTTTCTTGTCATATAAAAACAAAGGATTAGAATTTATCTTATATTGTAGTTTGTTAGTTGCTCAGAATGGAATATACTTCATGTGTTCTGGTTTAAATATTCGTCCTTGCACTTTCGTAACATTTAGGACGAACCATGCCATTTAGCCAAATTTTAAAGACGATTTATGCAATTTACTCATTTATATAGGTAGATTTACAAGTACAATTCCAATCTTGAATTTCAAAATACAAAATGTATTCAGATTGCTGCAAACCTATAAACCAGGAACTATCCTATACAAAAATTTCAACATACAAAATGTAGCATTCATATTGCTGCAACCTAAGCTATTCAAATTCGTAGCAGTTTCCTAGTCGAGTCTCCTTCGGAAATAGAATGACACCTCTACCTTTTATATTGTTCATGTGTTGGTCTTCACTTGCTAAAAGATTCTGCCATACCCTACATATAACACCATGCATCAGCTTTGTACATGATCATATAACCATCATAAGTTTACCAACAAAGAGTGAGAAGTTCCTCAAACCTTGGTATCATCCTAAAACTTTAGAATTCTCATTTGTGACTTGGTAAATACACCATAAAAAAGTTTAAGACACATAGAGTATGAAACGACTGTGTTTAAAAAATTAAAGAACATTAAAGCATCAATTCATAGATTTAATACCAACAAAAAAAAAAGGCACATAGATAAACACAACAAATTACACTTGAATGTCCATCATCGTTCTAGAGGTTAAAAGACCAAATCAATTCTTTTGTTCGTTGCTTGACCCTACCCGACTAGAATTTCTTCAAGTTTCTCGGATGCTTCATCGAGCACGTTTTAGGCACTCACCAATTTCCTGCACACCAACTAAAAAAGTCCATTTTAGAAACAACCATGTACTAAAAAAAGAATTGGAGACGAGAGAGAGCAAACAAAAATATTATAAAAATTAGCAAAATCCATATATGGAGAACTCGTACAGAATATATCATAATAATAGTATCGTTTCTATAATTCTATAGCAATGAAAAGATTCAAATTGTTTCACTTTCAATGTCGTGAGTCGTGACACTTTATTTTGGAGGAAACAGTAGCAGTGTATACAAAATTAGTGGAATTATGGTTTGTGGATTATATAGGAAATTAGAAAAGTTGATTCCCACCACTTCAAGTTCAAAGCGATTGAAATATTGATATCTGCCTCTAATTTCAATGGTGGAGACATGGAGAACCTCATCACAATCAGCTTTAATCTGATTTGAAATTTTCTAGAAAAGAACAAAAGTGCACTTTAAATTTTTTTAATTTAGAGTTCTCCCAAAACTAGAAATAAAAAGTATAAACATATTAAACAAAACTAAAAAAAGTATGCTTTTTATTATCTATTTTCAACATAATATAGTTCGTCGTTGTTTGAAGTTATTAGAATTTTACTTATTTATTTATTTTTATTTTTTAGAACGGTTTGTTAGTTGATAGTGTTTCAGGTGTAGCAGTGACATCCAATTGAGATCTCCCCTAGCCAAACATCCCCTCCCACGCCCTAAAGAATCTTGGTGGCCAACTGAGATAGCCCATAATTTAAATTCTCATCTTCTATAAAGTTATTGTTACGAAAAACGTATTATCAAAAAATATTGTTTGTCAAAATTTAAGTTACAAGCTACCAGTCACCGCAACGCCCACATATCCTGCTAGTACTAAATAGATGAGAAAGAATAATTGTTAAAATAACGTTTCTCATGTTATAAGTTTTAAAAGATATAAACTCATGTCTATATACGTAGTAGAGTATGGGGTTTTTGGGGGGGGGGGGGGGGGGGGTGTGTGGTGTGGTTGGTTTACTACTCATCTTAGATTTCTAAAACCAATATTTCTAGTTAGCTTTGTTAACTCATGATACCTGAAATTTAAATGTTGCTTCCTTTAGAGAAAGGAGTATGGTGGCGGTGGTGGCTCGCCACAGCTGACGTGGCTTCGCCACATCCTTCGCCACCACACCAACACCGCTCGTCATAGCCCAAAACAAACCAATTCGCCATAGTCACAATGTGGAAAAAGAAAACGAAAACATATGTAACCGTTGTAAAAAAAACACAACGGCTACTTTTTTTTTTAATTATTCATGTATAAAACCAATAAGGCTAAATCAAGTTATCATTTTTTCTCCTCCTTTAAAACACCATTAAATGAAACTAGATGAATACCCGTGCATGCATGGAAAATCTCTTGCGGCTGATAATTAACGATATGTAATATTGATAATGTTGTGGCTTTGTACTTAAATGCGAGAAATTCTTAACATAAATGAAATTGCAAACACTTGTAAAATGCAAGAAAATCTTCACTTGTATCAAACAAGACATTCAGTTAAATTGAAAGTGAAACATTACATCATTATGAGATAAAATCTAACAGCACACGTTATCCGTCGTGTAAAACTTCTTGGTACACGACATTTTAGGTGTAGACTCCTCCTTGATCAAACTCTTTTTATGGTTTGAAGATCAAACATAATGTTTTGAAACCCAGTTCTACCCATGGTTCAATCGGTTTTGGTCAGGTCAAATTAAACCTTTTTTATATTTTCAAAACTCGTTTTCCGATAGCGACCTCGTGTACCCGCGCATAGCGGCAGAAATTCATGACAGCGACCTCGTTTTCGGCAGCGATTCCTGGTGGCAGCTTCTAAGTGTTTATGTTTCTGCGTATTTTTTCATGCAATTGTGATCCCTATTTATAGGGGATTTACCAAATCATAGTCAATGAAAATTAAGAGAGATTAATGGGCCCACCAATGAGTCAATCAATTAATTAATGAGGTAATCAGTTTCATTTGACTCAGTATACATATCAGTTTTGTTTGCTATTATTAATTCGTAAGTTATAATGATTTTAATTTTTCCATTGTTTCTAAATGAGTCAATCAATTAATTAATGAGGCAATCAGTTTTATTTGACTGAGTGTACATATTAGTTTCGTTTGCTATTATTAATTTGTAGGTTATAATGATTTTTTTTTAATGTCCTTTAAAATGATCAAATCAATTATTAATGTAGGCAATCATTTCGTTGACACAGTGTACATATCAGTTTTCGTTTGCTATTATGAATTCATAGGTTATAATGATTTTAATTTTTCCAATGTTTCTTAAATTAAGGATTTTTAACTTTTCTAGATTTCTAGTTTCAACATTTGGGTAAATCTCCTTTATAAGGAGTAAGTATACAAGTATAGATATTATTAATTCGTAGATTATAATAATTTTAATTTTTTCATTGTTTCTTAAAATGAGTCAATCAATTAATTAATGAGGCAATCATTTTCGTTTCGTTTGATTGAGTGTACATACCAGTTTCGTTTGCTATTATTAATTCATAGGTTATAATGATTTTAATTTTTCCAATGTTTCTTAAAATGAGTCAATCAATTAGTTAATGAGGCAATTTGTTTCGTTTGACTGAGTGTAAATATTAGTTTCGTTTGCTATTATTAATTCGTAGGTTATAATGATTTTAATTTTTCCAATGTTTCTTAAAGTAAGGATTTTCAACTTTTCTAGATTTTAATTTTTCTAGATTTCTAGTTTCAACATTTGGGTAAATCTTCTTTATAAGGAGTATAGATATAGATATAGATATAGATATAGATTTACGATTCATTAATCACATTTCTAAAATACCCTTACTCAAATGTACACTTAATATACCACATGGCACAAAATGATAATGTATAAATCATCTTATCTTTTTTTCTTCTTCTTTAAAACACCACTAAATAAAATTTACAAATCATTAAGCGGGTCATAGAAATCAATCTTTAAATACGTTAGCTTTGAGACATCAACCTTTTTCGAGTCCTAGCAACGGACCACTATTACGACACAACCTAGCAATATAGACACCACACCACCAGATGGCGCTAAAACCGCTACTCTCTATGTTTAAATGTTATATAATATTACACGTCCAAAACAACTAGCAATAGTGGTGACCAGCGTTTTCGTAGCGTCGTTGCACCGTGATGCACGGGTTGTTTGCCATTTTTTATGAAATAGTGTGCGGTAAAGTTATTCCTTAAAGTTATCGACATGCGTAAAATTAGCATCATGAGAAACATATAATCACTTAACAAAAAATTTGATTACAAGTTTTGTTTTTGTTCAGTTTGAACCGATTTTAGTTGATTTTGTTTGGTTTTGATTTAGAAAATAAAAAATTACGAACCGAGGAGCCAGAAACAAACCAAGAAACCCAAAGAGAGACAAAATACTTCACTTATTAATGCATCGTAAGTTTAAGTAGTTGCGCCCAACGTAAGTATTTCTGATCGAAAACCTATATTTCAAACAATTTTAAAGAAATAAGATAAACCCTAATACCACATTGACCATTAGTTCATTATATACAACACGCTACAACAAAAAACTTGAGTCGTCCGATCAATTGTAGTTCTAAATGCAAGTTGGCCTAATTCGTTGTTCATTTACCGGAATAATACGCATAGTCCTTTACATGAAACATTCACGTTTATACATAACAAGATGAATTGAAACATCATATCATATATCTATCTGAACACAAACACACATTGATATATAACTATGATAATATCTAAATCATATTGATCGATTGATCAATTCATTCTAAGTTTTAACTCCTTTAATAAAAAGGTCTACTTCACCTCATTTGTCTCGGAACAAACCAAAGTTAGGATTTCTCATAAAACGAACAGATTATGATCAAACACTATTTGGAATGTCAAAAAAGAAATCATTCTTGTAACAGAAACAATCAATACCGTATTTGTTAAATTTAAGCTTATATGTGGCTTACTAGCTTATTTGTTTTTCGGCTTATATTTCATAAGCCCTAATTTTCCGGCTTATCTTGAAACTTGTGGGCTTATATAAATTTATCATAATACGATTGACTTATATATATATATATATAAGGCCATAAGTTTCAAACTATAATTATACAAATCTCTCTTTGGAAAGAAAAGAATAGCGTAGCGAAAATTTGGTTTTGATATAACTTAGCAAACTTAGACCAAACACACATGATTTAGTTATTCTGCCAACTAGTAAGTTATGTTAATCATATTCGTAATTTGGTATTTTTGACTCGCAACCTATAAAGTTCACCGCACCAATCGAGCTAATTGGAGAGGACTTTTTTTGCCAATTTTTCTTCGCTTTTTGGCAAAGTAAAAGTCTGAAACTTGATTTTTTTGTCATTTAACGGCTTTTATCGAGGACATACATGTCAATATAAGTTTTTCTTTTTTTTAATCTCCCCTTAAACAAAGTACGACCTTATCCGTAATCTTTATACTAGTTGAATATCAATCATAGGTAGTTATACTCCACGAGATGAATGTGCTAATTGATGTAATTGATGATACCTTTGAATTGTCACTTATCAGTTTATATTCTTTGTGAAGGTAGGGAAATAATTATTTTGTAGATACAAATATTCAGTCTAATTTTAACAACAAATTCCGTTGCCTAAAACTATTGTAGTATTATTTTAGATATAATTAAATTGTCAACAATCAACACCATGATTCAATGCCGAAAATAGTATTCCAAACATGTTAAACGATGTTTAAAGCGTGTTTGACAAAAGTAGCGGTACCAGTGAGCAATGACAATAAATAATACTTGTAAGCAGTATCAATTGGTTTGTACCTATACAAATATTATTGTACTTTGGAGTAGTAAGGGTATTTTAATAATAGCATTAATTATATGTATGTATTAGTGCATTAAATAGTTGTATACATAGCATTAAAACTTGTATTACTTAAAAACTATATAAGTTTTATTTATATAAAGATTGTACCATAAGCTTAATAGGTTGTATTACTTAAATTTTTGTGTGTATTAAATGAAGAGAGAAGGTCTAATTCTTTTTATATTAGATAGTGGAAATCTCGAACCAAAATAAGAAGAGTCGACAATTTCCTTTTTAACTCCAAAATCTGTCAAATTTATAGTAACGCATTAACTAACGATTATACCATTCCTTATTTAAACGTTTTGTTGACTTCGAAGGGTTTACCCATGTCTATATAAACATATTGCCCTACCCTATTTATAGTCACCTTTATCTAACGAAAATTAAGAAACAGTGCCGCATCAAAAGACAATATAAGGTTCGAGTGTTTACCAACATCTATGTTCGGATACTCGTTTCGGTGCCACTACTTGTGATCATTTAACATCGGACCAATTTACCATCGACAAGATGCAAGATAGTCAATACACGTCAAGATTCTATTATTCTCATCGAAGTCTACTTCAATTTTATATAAACTATTCACGACTCGGAATAAATATGTAATTCGTTGGTGTTCCCAGTAATTCTGTTTCTAAGTTACAAGTCGAACGAAAACGAAAATGTTAATAATATAAAATCACATTAAGAACGAATCGGGTTTATCGAATCTTATAAGCGGTTTTTGAAATAAGGGAGGTTATCATAATAAAGATCATAAGACTTGCATAAGAAAGAGAAATGGTGTTAATAAAACGAAATGACCCGTTACTACTGTTTATTAACATAAACGCAATTTGCTCTGCTATTCACGTATCTATATTTCTCTCTTATTTGACGTATACGGCTAGTTCTTAATACTATAATTTACTATTTTTTTAAAATTCAGTCCCTGTATTTTACATATCTAATTACATTTGACCCTTTTATTTAAAAGCATACTAAACTAGTCCTAGCTATCTAGATTGTATTTTTAAGCTAATCTTTGAAATTCTTTTATAAAAATGAGACGCAACTCACTTGGTTACTCTTACTAAAATATGTAGTAGCATGTAAAACCTTATAACCAATGATGTGGAACTTGGTTTTTATAAAGAGCTTTAAAATTATAAATGTACCATAATACATTTGGGTCATTATAACGCATAGGACTAATATTGTTAATATGACGAAGCGACCAGAGATGTAACAATAGGGTATTATTATTAATTATTAGCTCCTTAATTTTTATAGATTATTAGAAGGAGTAGGTCGAGTTCTAGTGCGTGCATGTACATCTAGCTCCTGTACATAAAGATTTAAATGTTTGCACTGCAAAATTGAAAATTTTCAAGATAATAATTTCAAAAGTAGAAACCTATACTCCATAGGATAAAATTGCAGAGTACTCATGATATCAAAAACTTCCTTTCATATGTTTATCTTGAATAATTGCTTCTTTCACAGTTTCACCTGCCCAACTTTCCCATGTAATACTTAATAAATTTTAAATGACATCACACTTTTTTTTAACTATTAAATGTACAGTTATACTAATGTTTGATATAATAATAAGATAAAATTACAAAAATACCCATTTTTACCAACGTACTTTACCAAATATTCAATTTTCATCAAAAAATCTGAATACTTACATAATCCACAAGTTTTTCAAGAGTTTGCGAATTTTATGAAAACGTGTAATGTTCGACTGTGCGAAGTCTAACCTTGTAAATAAAAAACGCGCGGTTTTACCTTGCAAAAGTCAAATCTTTCGAATGTTTGAATATGGCTCCATTTTTCTTCGATTTTTGGCTTAGCTCAAAACATGAAAGTTGTAAATATTTCTTTTCGCGTTTACTGGCTATTTGGATCACAAAAAAAGAGTTTGTATGAGAATGTTATGGTCAAAATACCTTTCATAACTTGTGAAAACCGAAGGAAAAAGAGAACAATTTTCATCAATCCGAAAGGTTTAACCGTGAGCAGTCAACCTTAAGAATTTTATGAAAACTAGCAAGGTTTAACTTTTCGAGGTCAAAACTTACGAATTTTTTAAAAAAATCTCCAGGTTTGACCTCACAAAGTCAAACTTTGCGAATTTATTAAAAAATTCACAAACTTTCACAAAACTTGTGGATTTTGTGGGTATTTTGTAGGTGTGTTCAAAAAACCCAAGAAACCGACAAACTGAGCCGAACCGCTCATAACCCGAAACCGAAAAAACCCGCTTATCACGGTTCGTCTTCGGTTTTTATTTTTAGGTATCCGCGGTTAACCGATCCGAACCGTACATAATATATATGTATATTTTTAACCACATGGTTAAATAATTATACAAATTTTGATTATATTATTGCACTAGTTTTGTTGTATAACGGTATTTTTTCTTCTAAAGTAAACATTACTAAGCATCTATTTGTGAAAATTGGTTAAGGTATCGTAACCTATAAACGTTGAATAATTATTTTTTTGTTAATTTGTTAGGTATGTTAATTTGAATGCAATAACGAAATAAGTTTAATATGAATTTAATTTATCCATTAAATGATCATTACTTGATGCGGGGAGAATGATGCAATTATGCGTTCACCATATGTCATGTTTTGTGGTTTCGTAGTTATTGTAGTTTCGTAGTTTATGTTTATATTTATCTTATATCCCACATCGCCCTAGAAGGTAAACATGTAAGCACTCCTTCTCCTATAAAAGGAGGTGCAAGGATTTGGTGTAGGATATGGTTTAATATTTTGATATTGGTAATAAAGCTTTGCTTTAATCAATTCTTGGCGGTTTTGCTAAGATTATCTTAATAATCGGTATTCGTTCGAATCAACGGTTGTTAGAGTTTGCCTAATTATCGGTATTCTTTTGAATCAACGATAGTTGGAAGATTGTTTATGGTATTCGGGTGAATCAACAGATTCAATTTGTGATATCTCATTAGTTTCACTACATTCGTTAGAGTGAGGTTGGTATCTCTTCTTTTTTTTACTACGTCAATTCGTGTGTTCGTTTATTTGACTACATCATTACTTATACCTAGATCAACTTATTTTTCATGGAGTTAAACTCGATAAAACATCTAGAATGGTTAACCATGAACCGAACCGCGGGTAACCGCTCATTTCGGGTAACCGCAAGTCCGGTTACCCGCCTAGTACGGTTCGGTTACGGGTAGTAAAATAAATTACCCGCCCCGAGTCGGATAGTTCAAATTGTCCAACTAACCGAACCGAGCCGCCCCGTGAACTCCCCTAGTATTTTGATAAAAGTTGGTATTTTGGAGATTTATTAATAAGAAACCGCAAGTTTAACCATTCGAATGTTCACCTTAAACGAATTTCGTGAAAACTAGCACGGTCAACTTACCGAATTTTTTTTAAAAATGGCAAGGTTTGACCTCACAAAGTCAAACTTAGTGAATTTAATAAAAGAATTTGCAAACTCTCGCAAAACTTGCGCATTTTGTGGGTATTTTGGAATTTTTGATAAAAGTTAGGCATTTGGTTAAGTATGTTTGTTAAAACGGGTATTTTTGTCATTCCCTCAATTAATAATGTTTTGGCTTTTAATTTATTATGGAATTTTTTTGTCTTATATGGTTTTAGTAGATTTTGCAGCTGGTAATTTCTTGTAATTTACAAGTGAAGCTGAATTTCTTGTCGTTTATAGTCAAGAATGACACAAAAATGAACGGGTTAGAGAAACCCGTTTAACTTCTTTTAAAAGAGCTTATACGGGTTATATGGGTCGTGGTATATGTTGGATGGAAAAAGGATGGTTTACTATTAGTTTTAGTGTGTTTACGACACATAATAAGTTGTGATATATGTTGTACAATGTAGATTATTTAAGATTTTGGATGGAGTTTTTACTTGATTTTTAGTGGTGGGTTGATGAGTCTATAACATCGGTTCTGAGTTATGTAGTGTTACAAGTGGTGGATTAGGGTGTATGATTTGATATTGATGGTGTAAGTATGAGCAGGTAGTTTTCTGAATGATCCGTGCATATCATAGTCCCCATATAAGTGTTACTGTTCTTTAACTTGTTGTGGGTTCCATTTTATGAAGCAAGCCTGCGTTTTGGTTTGCCGTACTGTTCATTAGGGTTGTATTTGGATAGTTAAATTATAATCCGTGTGCATTCAGATTTTTAAAAGTGAAATGCCTAAAAAGGTTACAGATGAATAATGGGGCTTTTTTTTGAAAAAATTTAATTCGGTTTCATGGTCTCTCAACAGATGGCAAAACGGAAAGATTCACCCTCGTCTGTTCTAACAAGGTTAGGCAGGAAAACATCAACAGGGATACAAGCCTCAACAAATCCTTTAAATACTCGAAAATCCCCTAGATTTCAAAAACAAATGGGGCCGGCCCCGTCTACTGTTAAAAAGAAACCAGAGAAAAGTAACAAACAGATGGGACTCACCACTTGAGAGGTCTAAAAAGTGGTAAGAACCCTGTTGATATGCACGCATCAAACGTCAAGTCAACAGAGAAATCCGGGGACATATCAAAAGAGTTGCAGAAGAAGGAAGTCGAGATTCAAATGGTGGTAGTAAAAAACAGAAGAGATACGATGCTGTTGAGTTTAAGGCTCGAAAATCTCCTAGTTTTCAAAAACAGATGGGGCCAACAACACGGTCAGAAAAAAGTGAGAAGATTGGATCAACCCCTTTGAGGAGGTCTGAAAATGGTAAGAACCCTGTTGATGTTCCCGCTTCAAACGTTAAGTCAATAGAGAAATCCGTGGTTACAGAAGAAGGAAGTCGGGATTCAAATGGTGGTAGTAAAAAACGGAAGAGGTACGATGCTGGTGAGTTTAAGTCTCGAAAATCTCCTAGATTTCAAAAACAGATGGGGCCAACAACCCGGTCTGCTGTTAAAAAGAAACCAGAAAAAAGTGAGAAGATTGGATCAACCCCTTTGAGGAGGTCGGAAAGAGATAAGAACCCTGTAGGACAGGTGGTGGTTAATGATGAAATTTCTTTAAATGGGCCAGCACATGAGACCCAGATCGTGGACTTGATGGAGAGTGGAAAGGAAGATCAAGAAAGCCGTGAGGTGGCCCCTGCGTTATTTGGAAATCCAATTGAAGCAGAAAGTCATCATAAACCTATGCATGACACGTGTCCTGTGGTTGTGCTAGATGGAGTAGTCAATTTAAGTGACTCTAGCAATGACATGGTGTCAGATTCACACACTTCTGAAAAGCACATGGCTAATGCAACGGTAATAAGTAAACCAATTGGAGAGGCTCCAGCAAAGCAGGATGCTAACATGGTGAATGATGTGGAAGGGGCTGACACAACGGTATTTAGTGAATCAATTGGAGATATCCCAGCAAAGCATGATGCTGACGCAACGGTGCTAAGTGAACCAATTGGAGATATTCCAGCTATTGAAGAAATTGCATCAGAACAGCAAGATGAAGTTGAAAATGTTGTATCAGGTGATGATGCAATGGTATCGAGTGAACGAATTGGAGATATTTCAGCAAAGCATGATGCTGACATTGATATGGCACCCAATGACTACTCTGCTGATATGTCACATGCTGTCGAAGACCCGAATAAGAATGGTTCTAATGATATATCATTGCATGCAGACTCCGATCAGATGGGGATTCCAGCTGCAAATGATTTGACACCACATATCGAATATGCGGATGGGTCACATGCTGTTGAAGACCCGAATGGAACTCGTCCCAATCACGTGGCGCCAAACGTTAGGTCTGTTGAGTTGGGAATTCCAGCTGGCAACTGCAACCAAGAGAAGGCAGAGGACACAACCCCCTCAGTTCAGCAAGTTGCTTCTCCAGTTTCTGATCATTCAATGCCAGCAATTCCGGTGGGTTATTTGCACAGTTAAAATCTTTAATCTTGGGTCTTTCATTCAGTCTTTTGAATTAAACTTTGATCGTTGTTATTTTTATTTGGTCTGGCCGTTTCAGGAAATTCACAATGATTCTCATCTACTTCAACAACCTACAGAGGATAGGATTCAAGATCAAGAAGGGCAAGCTGATCATACTCCAATGGTTGAAATCGAAGATGATAATATGCAAAATGTAGAAGCCATACAAGTTGATCAGATCATTCCAGAAGAGTCATCACTCAATCCTCACAATGAACCATCTTCAGTCATGTCTGCTAATCTAACAATTACTGAAAACCAAGCTGCTATGCTTCGAACAAGTGAGGTTTTGGCTCAAACCACTGCTGCACATACCCAAATTCAACGAAATGCTAATTTTAACCAAGTGGCTTCACAAATGCCTCGTCGTGTTGATCCACTTCATATTGAACTGGAGCAACTATCTTCTGTAAAAGAAAAAATGATCAAATCCTATCATGACTGTGTGAGTTTCTTTTTCGATTTTTCTCGGTAGTTAAATCAAAGCGGGTAGCCTTTTTTTTCCTTTGTTTTTCTCATCATGTTATCGTCTTCATGCAGATACAAAAGATAAATATTGACTGTGAGAAGGAAATAGCGGAAGCTATTGCTGAAATAAGGTTGAAGTATCATAATAAGCGTCAAGAAGCGAATGCAACTTTTAACTCACGGAAGAAGGAAGTTGAGAGCAATATGTACACACTTTTAATAAACCAAGTACTGGCAGCAACTTTCAGACAGAAGTGCCAAGATGTTTCTCGTGGCTGTGTAGCACTACAACAAGGTGTGCTTTTCTGAAATATCTTGCTATTCTTTTGTGTCTTTCCTAGTAATGTATATATAGTTATCACTGTTTAATCTAAAAAAGTACTCCAGTTTTTAAGATATTAACAAAGGTTGTGGAACTTAATAAGTCAACATGCTAAGTACTATTATTACAGAGGATTGAGATGCTCAAAATGGTAATGTGCAAAAGTCATTACAAATAGAGTATAGTTTTTGCAATTGTCAAAATGGTTTTGTTATCTATCCATATGTGCACTCAACGTATAGGGCTTGAATATTCTTAATTTATCTGTGACATTTTCAAGCTCATTTCAATTGGATTTCTGTTTTAGTCTTATTATAAACTATTCGAGTTTTCCATAACATAACAAAATTTACCCTTCCTTGCAGCATGTCAAGCTGAATCAATGCAACAAGTGCATAGGTTTTCTCCATCGACTTGTTTACCTAGCCAGTTTCCAAGAACCCAGCAGACACCACTATCTCTGCCACCACTAATACGAGCAACAACAAGAGCAACACCACCACAGCAAAAACAACCCCCCTGTCAAATTATGCACCAACCCTTGGCCCTTTTCTTGACCCCACTAACCAAACACCCACATACTACTAACCCGAGACCCGCCAACACTACACCAATTAGACCACCACCTAACACAAAAACCTGTGGTCAATCACCACAAAGCCGACCTTTGGTAAGCAGTGTAACTCGCAGTACGGCCCCACACATGCGACCTTTGGTCAGCTGTGAATTCCAGACCCCGAGCCCATATATGCGACCACTCGCTAGCAGTGGCATCCGTTCCTTGACCTCACCTATGAGACCATCTAACCCTGCATCTTCATCTGGACCTCCGAGTTTTGGAACATACCATAGGACATTGCCAGTTCAGCATGTAATAAGTAGTGTCCCACTAACCTCACCCTTAAATTCCTAACCACTAAATTCAACATCACCTGTACAACCGCTACCACCACTACTTGGGAAATGTTTCCCAGTGCCACAACCACGATCAGAGTCACCACATGCCTCTGTTGCCACATCTGCCCACTCATCACTACTACGGGGTCCATCTGTGCCCCAAATTGGAGGTCCACAGGATAAGTTGAATGATAACATTAAGACGCTGACATGCAATGCTGCTCGTGCGTTTAACATTCTGAAGACACCTGAATTCCCGGGAGGGGGTAATGGTGCACAGCCTCCTTCTGCTCATGAGCTGGTTTATTTGTCAGATGATGACTAACTTAGTAATGATCAACTAATCACTAGATTAGTATATTAGAAAGGGTTTTGTGTAACAAGTGACTTTTGGGCACCGGTTAAACAACATTAATTAAACACAAACTTTTCTTTTAAATTACTAATTGCATTTGATACATATTAATTAAACACGTGAATTACTATAACTAAATCTATTTTTTCGTTCAATAAACTCAAAGTTTCCATATATAATAAGGTTAAACCTTGCATTGAGGGTTAGTTTTATTTACAAAACTCTCCAGAATTTGCATATCAGTTTGTCTGGTTTGGCCTATATTAGCCGTCCACCCGTTTTGACCCCAAGAATACCTAAATTCACGTATAGTCAAGCTAGTGACTTGTATAATAACAAACACTTATCTGAGGCAACCCGTTTCTCAGTATCTTTTTCTTTTGTATTGTTCTCTAAAAAAAAGTTGAAGATCCAAAAAAATATATAAACTTGTCGTAATCTTAGATTTGTCCCTCTGTTACATTATAACATGACACTTCTCAGTTTTAGAACTTATTAGACATTATTACATTTTTTGGACGTAATATTTAGACTTGAAAACGACACGTTATCATAGGCTTTTATCTCTTAAATGTAATGTAAATCTTAGATATAATTTTTATAGGCGTGAGTGCGTCCCAATATTTTTTTTTTCATTTTCTTTTAAACAAACACATCTCTTTAAAATAAAAATAAAATTACACTACATAAAATAAATATGACATTTCGTTTAAAATAAAAGTACAATAAATAAAGACACTACATTTTCTCGTTCGTTCTTGATGTCGTTGCCAAAGATGATCCACGAGATCATGCCGAATGTCGTTATGCACATGTTTGGCACATAGTTCCTTTTGTTTCTTTATGTGTGTGTCGCATCTCTCGATTCATGTACGTTGCATATTAGCTAAGCGATTAACACATATAGTTAAATTCCCCTATATGGAATTTTTAAATTCACGTATAGTCAAGCTAGTGACTTGTATAATAACAAACACTTATCTGAGGCAACCCGTTTCTCAGTATCTTTTTCTTTTGTTTTGTTCTCTAAAAAAAGTTGAAGATCCAAAAAAATATATAAACTCGTCGTATTCTTAGATCTGTCCCTCTATTACATTATAACATGACACTTCTTCTGAGTTTTAGAACTTATTAGACATTATCACATTTTTTGGACGTAATATTTAGACTTGAAAACGACACATTATCATAGGCTTTTATCTCTTAAATGTAATGTAAATCTTAGAAAGATTGGACACTAGGACTCAAAGGATAGTTTGAGGAAGCGACTCGAATAGGTGGTTTGGAACAAAAGATTGCAGACAAGTATTATTATGTTCAAATTTTATTCTGAGGTCACCCATTTCACCTTCTTCCTTATTCTACCACTCTGATTATTTTCTTATCTTATAGTGTAAGATGTAGTTGGTTTCTATGAATGTTATATGCGTCGGGCGCCGGCACATCAACACGTACTCTATAGCACTCTTATACTCACATAAAAACCTCCCTAGATATAATTTTTAAGCGGATCTTTTGATACCTTAAGAATACCATTAACATAGGACTCTGGTATCCGAAGGATACCATTTTGAACTAACAGCTTTTTCAGATTCGGATCACACAGGATGTCTCGACTCATGAAAAAGTACATCTGGTGGTATACAATTTCTAGGAGGTGATAAGTTAGTCAGTTAGTCGTCAAAGAAGCAGGACTACACTTCAATATCTTCAGCAAAAGCCGAGTATGTGTCTTTATCTGCGTGTTGCGCATAAGTTCTAGGTTGAGAACTCAACTCACAAATTATGGCTTTCACTTTGATAAAATACCTATGTATTGTGACTCAAAGGCAGCCATAGCCATCTCGTGCAATCCAGTCCATCATTCATGTGCCAAGTACACTGATGTCAGATATCACTTTATAAAGGAATAAGTTGAAAATTGTATTGTTGAATTATTCTTTATCGGAACAAAATACTACCTGTTTACTAAAGCCTTACCCGAAGATAGGTTTAAGTATCTCGTCAGACGACTCAATATAAGATGTTAGACTCCAGAAGAACTGGAGGTTCTGGCAAACGAATCTGCTTGATCCATCAAACATCGAATTTGTAAATATTTTTATTTTTCTCTTTATTTTGATTTATAAATATTTTTGAAAAAGAAAATATAAAAATATAAAACCAACAAAAAGAAAATACAAAAATATTAAATCTAGAAAAACAAAATATACAATCAAAAATTTTCAAAAATACCAAAAATAAACTTCTCAACATGTCTCTTGGAATCGATAACATTTACGTACCTAGAAATATCGATTAACATTGACACGGGTGTGTAAATGAAGTTCGAGCAAGAGTTCAAACTTTTCAAAACATGTCATTTCTAATTTTCTCATAATGACTTATGTACATTTCAGTGCATAACTCGGTCCTGAATGTAATAAGGAAGTGTACGCTTCAGTGCGCTTACTCTACAAATAGAAGAGAAGTCTTCTATCATGGTTTTTAAAACTGTTGAACACAATTTTTCAAAAAGAACTTTCAATGTCAAATTGTTTACAATATAATTTGTGGTATCTTTCCATAAAATGTGTTATTTGTTAATATTCTGTGTTCAACACTCCCTTTCTCAAATATGTTTAAAAAATTGTGGTAACAATTTTTCTCAAAAATGTCATTTTCATAAGTGAATCAATTTTTGAGGGGGAGCTTTCTAAACCAAGCCTTTTAATGTTTTGGGTACATCTCGTAAATTTTAATTTTATGTATCCAAAAACATTTCATGAAATTAAAATGTGGAAAATATAATGTCAATTAATAATATACATTGTTCACTAAGGCATCTAACTCCGTCTTTAACATATTTGTGGTGTAATATTATTTATTCCTTGTAACATCAAGTTTTAAAAAATTAGTGGTATCCCACATATTATGTTGTAGGGGAGCTATCAGAAAAATAAATTCATGCAATATCATGGTATAATTTTTTTCCCCATGGAATCTTTCATGTCATAAATTTAATCAATTGGTATTTCAAATACTAAGAGAGTTATTATTTTAAATAAGGGGAGAAAATGTGATTAAAATGTGATATAGAAGAATGTGATATTTAAGACTCTAAGTGCAACTCTTTCCTTTATGTGCAAAACAATTTCGAATCGAGGAGTACATGTGTAGGGGGAGTATTTCAAAATGTCTATATCAATGGTTTTATGGTTCGATATCTATACCCAACAACCAATTAATCTCACGACGTCGATGATGTCATAAGGTGGTTAATGTTAGGTATAAGTCCTATGATCCAAGCAAAACCGGAGGGATCTACCCATGGACATTCCATAGTTAGACTAGAAGTCCTTAGGTATGATTGGAGAAGAATGAGTATAAGGGAATAATGTCGACTAAGATTGAGCTAACACTAGAACAATTACAACAAGGTGTTAGTGATGACTTCTTGGTAAGCATTGAAGTGGTTGAAGAATGAAAAAGAAAAGTATGGATAAAGGGTAAAAACAAAGAAGCCCTCCACACAACTTAGGCAGAAACCGGGTCAATGCATAAACTATCAAAATCACAAAGATGATTGTTGGTATTGAAGAAAGCCATCATGGACATAGTGATGCAATGCACAACCCTTCTCAGCCATTCGAGTTTCTCTCAAAATAAACTTGTCTCATTTGTCATGAAGATACACACGTTATCTATTAACATCTCACTTCGAGATTATTGATATTGAATAGGTTGCAGTCTGCTCCAGCCTCCGATTACTAAAACAAAAGTGCACAAATCGAATCTAGAGCCAAGAGAGATCAAGTTATAAATCTCATTATGACACAATTAATGTATAACACTTGTTGTTCATCAATAAAAAACATTTGGTATAAAAGAGTCTTACGCATTATCCTTGAGATCTTGCCAGAACATCTGAGTAATACTTTTAAGTATTCACATTGATGATGGAAAACCTTCCAGAGTCAACATCAAACAGCTCTACGGTAGGTAAATTTCAAGATTCTATATTAATTGAGCTTGTGCTAACTGGATATCGATTTGGTCTAGTAAATTAATTGACGACTTAATAAAAAAGATAGTAACTATCTGATTCACTCTTACCGTGTTGTTTGTTTTGAGACGCTCTAGTAACGAGAACGGCTAGTACAGCTGTGAAACCCTGTCGAGAAGATATATATGAATTCTATCTGATCACAGGCAGTATTTATACAGATTAACGAGGAACCATGGTTATTGCAACCGTATTCGACGAAGTGACAAAGACACTTCCATCCATATCTGTTGTTTATCACTAACTTTTTAAATGCAAATTTAAACGTCGGTGTTGCAACCTTGTACCAGTGAAGTTAGATTCATTGACACATGCTCATACTCAAGCTTTCAAAGTCAATCATTCAGCATCAAGATTGTTGATACTAAACTTCCTCATCATCAAAGAGCTTCAAAGTCAAATAAAGAATAGTCTATTGGGGAAGATTGTTAGTCTTATGTTTATATACGTCAAACAAGAATGCCATCAATATGAGTATGTCGGTCAAAGGCACAAGATGATCAAGAAAGTCAAATCAAGATGATTCAAGTCAAGGAGATGATGCAAGGTGAAAGATCTCAAGAACTCAAAGTCAAAAGATGAAGGCTCAAGATCAAGATCACATAAATGACACCAAAAGAATGTTATCGGTCATCTTAAGCATGAATGAAGAGAGCCATTACAAACAAGAAAAGACAAGGACAAGAAAAAAAGGGTAAAGCTCAAGAGTCAAATCAAGATAACCTCCATCAAGAATGTCAACATTGGGGAGTTCAAAGAAGACCTCAACATTCGGAGAGATTGTTAGCCTTATTTTTATATAAGTCGAACAAGAATGTTATCGGTCGTCTTAGTCGTAATTAGTGTTGTAATGTAATAGGCTAGTCAGGTTTAGCGGGATTGGAGTTTAAGCTAATATTGTCTATGTTTCAAGCTCAAATCCTAAGATAAACCAAGCCCATCCCATTTAGAAAGCCCATACACCAACTAGAAGGCTAAGGGTATAAATAGGACCCTCTCTACACATGGAGAGGGTGTTGGTTACATTTGTATGTGTTTCCTCCTAATATAATCTTTCTCTCTTTATTTCTCTCTCTAGCTTCTCTCTTAACTTTTCTTCTATCTTATTCGGTTTGCTTATGCTTATTGGTAGTGCTTATTAGTTGTATTATGGATTAAGTTATTAGGATAACAGTGGAGAGTCAAGATGTGTAGTGGGTGGTGCCACTTTATAATCACCTAGAGGTGAGAATCATTAGAAATGTGGTGAATTAGATGGCGGATTAACAAGATAACATGGTCGAATACTTATCCTAGCCGTCTTTCTTAGTGATTTGTTTGCTTTCTTTTTACTAGAATATTTAGGCATTTTGATGATTAAGAGATGGCTGGAAAAGGATGATGAAGAAGCAATGAAGAAAAGTAGCTACTTATAAAGAGATCCATACATGTAATTTATTGCAAAATCTACTAATTTTGGCAAAATCTAATGATCAGATATAGAGTTAATGTGCATAAGGTCAACCTCTAATATCTAGAGGCTGGTAATAGGTTGATAAAGAAGGAAAAATAGAGAAATTGAAGTTTAAATTTCATATAGTAATGTCACTGATAACCTGGATCAGCCAGATCACTCTCAGAAAGGACACTCCCTTTAGTATCAAAGGGATCTAGGTATGTGTTCTAATAGAAAGAAATAGAAATTGTGATAGGTGATAACTATCTAAAGAGTTTTTAGAGGTCTTATAACACCAAACAAGATAGATGATCTCAAATTAATTTTAAGAGAGTTGTAGTGTGTGTCTATATGTAAACAATGTGAATGTACGGTTATCTCGACTCAAAAAAGAAAATATAAAATTGAGATAACCCAAAGAGCTCCTTAATTTAATGTTGCTTCGGTTGAATGTACCTGAAAATACATATTGATTATGTATTCTTGTTAGCATTCAAGAGACATATGTAGTGAGTGATGTATGAGGAAAAACATTCTTGTCTTGTATTAATCAATGTATAAAAAGACTTTTATGAATGTCCTAGTCGTGAGAAGTATTTCTTTTTAAAATTTCTCTTTCGGGGTTTGTATGAAGCAAAGAAATCTTTTTGATGATGCAATGTATACGCAATAGTATATAGTATAGGTACATATAGTAATATGATAAAAAAATCCTAAAGTTTTATTTTTAAGTTTAAAATCGAATCCTAGACTTAGATTTGAGAGGAAAATAGATTTTTTTAGATCTGGATCTGGCGAAATCCGTTTGGAAGGAGTCAACCTTTGAGAAAATCTGGCTACTTGATGGTAGAATGTTTTGGATTCAAAGACCGTTGGTTAGGACAAAGGTTTCTAATGTGTGGTCGAGACAAATATACTTTGTTCTAAGAATATATCATAGTACGAGTTTCTTAAGTATACTCCTCGTAAACGCATCATCACAACACGGGTTGTTAGACTAATGAAGTTAGCTTTTGGATTATTTAGAAGTTTATGGGTATGTACAATACTAAAATAACAAAATAGGATTTGTAAGACTTACCTTGGCATTCTTTAGACAAGACCTTCAACAAAATGGTTTAATACAATAGTAACTTGCATATTCTGGTTTGAAGTTAATGCGTCACTATCTGTTGGGCCAATTCAGGGTCCAATTATCTCTGCCTAGATTTAAACAGAAATTAGGCTAAGTGTTGAAGACTCGCTGATGGACATCAGCGAGCAATGAAAGGACTCGCTGAGTACAAAGACTCAGCGAGCAACCTTAAATGTGTTCAAGTCAAAGACATCATCAAGGAAGTCAAAGATTACTTGAAGACATACTCGTCAGCTGGGATGGATATCAGCTCGTATGTAGAAGGAATAATCTGATGGTTTTAAAGGAGAGTCATGGGTGGCAATACCCTGATGATCCTATTACCCTTTGATGAAGAGCAAACTGAACTTAAGTTTCTCTAAGTGAAGTTTAGGCAGGATAATTCAATAAAACAAAATGGCAAGACAAAGTTGTTAGCCTCAAAATATTGAGCCGAACTGGAAGTTCGTTCATTACGTGTACGAGTCTCGATCATTTAATTAGTTAATGTTGTAATAGTATAATATCGGGAATCGGGCTCGATAGTTAATCTAATATTGTATATGTTTCGGGTTTAATCCCAAGCAAAACCCGAGCCCGGGTCCTAGTTAAATATCTCGCGCGTCATTTAACGCGACGGGGTATATAAACTCTTTTCTATTTAGAAAAGAGTTAGTTGTTCATTTCTAAACAAATTCCTTTTCCAAAATTCTCTCATCTCTCTCTCTCTCTCTCTCTCTCTCTCTTCTTTCTCTCTCTAAAACAACTCATCTCCTCATCTCTTTTCTTGATCTAATTTCGTGTTTAAATATATGAAGTGAAGTGTTACGGGATCCTACAATTGGCATCAAGAGCTTCGTGTGGATTCGTGGTTGATTCTTATGGTTAATTAAGCTTAATTCGTCCTTATTTTTTAAGCAAAAAGGCCCACGGCTCACTTTTGATTTTGGCTTGTTTGTTGGTTAATCTTGCTCTCTACTTATTCTACACATCAAAAGGTAAGATTGTTACAAATTTCGTGTGTTATACAAGCTTAAAGTTCGAATTATAAGCTTTAAAAGGTTAGTGTTCTTCGTGGAGAGTTGCTTCATATTGGAAGATTTTCAAAGAAACAAGTGTTAGTGTGTGTTTAATCTTGTTATACTCACTAAGTAACACATGGTTTAGCTTAGATTCGTGGATAAACTAACCTCAAATGGTGAATTTTTACGTTAATTTCGTCCTAGGTGTTTACTTGGTGGCGGGTTTGAATAGAAAGGGGACAAGTTTCCCCACATTTTTAGAAAAAGTCAAAGGCAGTTGCTCACATCGCCGGCCGCGTTGTCAATCGGATTAGCATTGTTTGGCTTATTTTAATGCAACACGAGTTGCTAAACAGCAGATTGCTAAAACTGCGAGTTGGTCGTAAACAGGCGAGATGCTAAACGGCGAGTTCTAAACAGCGAGTTGCTAAACAGCGAGTTGCTAAACAACGAGTTGCAAAACGGCGAGTTGTCAAAACGGCGAGTTGCAAAAACGTGCGAGTTGCTGAAGGCTGGCTATATACCAACAGCGATTTGTGTATTTTATTAGGGCAGCGAGTTGTCAAAGAAGCAGCGGTTTGATGTATTCTATTACAAGTCGGTTTTTGCTTACACTAGCACGTTTGATTAAAAAAAAAGTGAGTAAATATGTAATTTTTTATATAGCCTTTATAACTTATTTTACATCAATCAAATTTGGTAATAGGCGATAAATTTTTTTGGTCGACTCCGTTTTAGACACTTTCTCGGGAAAAAAAATTAAGTAAAATAAAATTTTTTGTTCTATAGCATTATTAGCTTTATTTTACACCAAATTTAAGATTTTGGTAATAGGGTAAAAAGATTTTTTTTTTCATAATCCAACTGCTGCGAATTTCCAAAACAAACCAAAACCAAACAATCGAGAAGGACTTTAAACTGCATAAATCATTCACACACAAACAAACACTACATATGTTATAAAACACGTCTCTCTCTCTAGCTCGAGCAGAGGGATTATACGCTCATATATAATATAGGGTGGATCTCGCGGGGGGCGTATATCGCGGGGATGGAATGATGTGGCAGGGGGGCGGAGAGGGTAAGAACTTGGTGGTTAAAATCCCGTTAATCATTTGTCGGTTTTGATCATAAACGAGTAAAATCTCGTAAACGTGAATTGCATGCAACCACAACTTCAATCACATCATATCCACTTAAGATCCAACAACATCTTTCCACACTTCATAGATAATATCCATTCATTCATCATGTCTACTCCGAGTCAGTACATCCTCATCAATAGTCAAATGCATATAATAACATGGCACTGTTCAAAGATCGTCCTCCAATGCTTGGACCCAGGAAGATAATCACAATAGAGAGCACGTTTTCTACGTACATTGACACATAAAATTAATAGGTGAGGGACTGAAAAAGAAATGCATACTTAATGTTCCCTACTGCCAACAATTGTAATTATTCAAGCTGTTCCATCAGCGGAAGGGTCGTCCTGCATTTCAACACCATACAACAATTGAAACTGTATAGAACATAGACTCTAGAGAACAAAGAACACATTTCAGTCCTGAAAAGGAAGCAATTTTCTTGCTTTTAACTGGTATTGGTAGATGAAATGCTATTCAACTTGTGTATGCATGAACACAGCAAAGTAAAATGTGGATTGCCAATTGAAAGGCTACAACAGGTGAATCGTTGAACCAAGAAGATTAAAGACCCAATCTGTTCTGGAATTTTAGGAAGTTAACTTCTTCGAGATGGAAGAATCCATGGAGTCCGTATTATACTCCACGTTTTTACAAATGAGAATTTGAGATGACAAGGAACAACTTCAATGTTACAAAATGCAAGTGAAGTTTCAATTTTCTTCAACACTCAACCATAAATGGTCAAGGTTTGTGACTATTGTCAAGCAAATTCAAAAAAAATAGTACACCAGCTCATATCATAGACTATTTGACATTTCTCAAGCAGTTTCAGAAAGGCGGTTAATGATATACGTGTCTTAGAGAATACCAAAAGTTCAAATCCAATATCACTATCTTACGGCGATCATCCATATTCAGATACTTACTATCAAGCACCAAAACCTCAAAGAACAAATGCAACATCCATCTTCCAAAGACAAAGTGCATCTACCAGACACAAAGGCAAAGAGGTTCGCCAACCAATTACACCTCAATCGAGTCTGTCTCATTAAGAAGACAATGATCCTGAACAATCAACAGAGGGACAAAGAAATGCCAAAGAATTTGGCACTCCATGCAAAGTATTCAAGAAGCTCTACAAACCAACCAACAAAACCAACTCGAACTTCCTTCAAACTCCAGTAACAAGACTGAAGATACCACCCAAGTATAGCCATGACAATCAGTGTTTTCAAACATTGCATTCATACAAAGGGGTTTTCACGGGACATACATACACTAATTGTGCATTAGTCGGTTAGGCTAGATGCATGCATGATTGATATTCATGATTGATATACATGTTATATATAAATGTATATTACTATAAGAGTCTTATATTAGCATACTTATATAAGCTAATTTTGATTTCAGATATTATCATGTCAGATTCTGAGCATTCTACAGTTACATACACATCAGTATCCATTCCAGTTGAGGACGATTCAGACATTGGTTCACCAGGAATCGATGGACCACCCATTATGCCAGAGGACCCATATGCTTACATAATGGCTGCTTATGAGGTTCCACCATCACCTGACTACATACCTGGCCCTGAGGTTCCACCATCGCCTAACTACATACCTGGCCTCGAGGAGCCGCAATCACCTCCCCCACTGGACTTTGTTCCTGAGCCGATGTACCCTGAGTACATACTACAGGAGGATGAGATACTCCCGACCGAGGAGCAGCCACTACCTGCTGCTGCCTCACCCACTGCAGATTCACCAGGATATGTTCCTGAGTCTGATCCGGAGGAGGAGCCGGAGGAGGACGATGAGGATCCCGAGGAGGATCCAGCTGACTACCCTGCTGATAGGGATGATGATGATGATGAGGATGAGGACGAGGACGAGGATGAGGAGGAGGAGGAGGAGCACCCAGCTCCGGCCGACTCTGTCCCACCTGTACACCGTATGACTGCCAGGATATCTATCCGGGATGAGCCATCCATATCACTTCCTCCTAGGGAAGAGGTCGAGAGACTTCTTGCCTTAACCACCCCACCACCATCACCACTTACTCCACTATCATCTCCATTACCACAGATACCATCACCACCATTACCTATACCATCACCACCACCCAATAGCCCTACTCATATTGAGATTCCTGAGAGTTGTTTACCGCTTTAGAAGAGGGTGCATTTTGCTTCTCCCACCCCTAGTCATGAGGTCAGGGAGAGTTCAGCAGCCGGTGCTGCTAGGCAGGACGGACCTGCCGTAGCTAGGGAAGACCTTTATTCCATAGCAAGGGGAGACCTTTATGGATTCGTCGATATGGTAGATGTCGCTCCTTGACATCCGATGTCTAGGGAGTTAGACTATGGCATTACGGATACATGGGATGATCTGGTAGGATCCATCGATGAGATTGCACCGACCACCCTAGAGGGGGTCAATCAGAGGGTTACCGATCTTTCTACCATTGTTGAGTAGGAGACTACCATCATGTATGGTATTATAGAGGATGCTCAAGATGACCGGTCTCAACTAAGAGCCCGAGTCAACCTGTTGTATAAGAATAGGCCTGTTCATCGTTGTTTAGCAGTAATGATAGAGAGAGGGGCTAAGATGGCTCGTGAGGCTTGGGGACTATCCATGGATGCTAGAGACTAGGCACGTTCAGATGTTATGTCATTATGTACTACGGTAGTGGCGCAGAGTGCATTGATTTCAGAGTTACAGTCAGCAGATCACAGGAGACAGAGGGTGATTTCAGAGTTATTGGCATCAGACCACAAGAGACAGGTTCAGTTGACTAAGACATTGAGGTTGCTGAAAGGACTACAGACACAGATGGTCGAGTTTCAGAGGCAGCATGGACCCGCAAAAGGTCCGGCACAGCCTGATGCACCAGGAGAGGCTGGTAGCAGTTCCTAGATTTGGTTATGATGTAGCTATGCTATGCAGCCTGTTAAGTATTATGGGTTATTCCCAGCTAGCAGACTGTATAGATCTTTTGTTTTGTTTAGCTACCCAGTATAGGTCTTTTGTTCAGGTATTATCTACCTTGTACAACATACTAAGTGTTACGGGTATATCCCGGCTAGTATGGCTTTAGGTTGTTTCTTTTGTCTTGTAACCTAAGTGTAGTAATCATCTTGTATCTGAACCGAACATGTATGTTTTTCCAAGTTATATATGAAATGGACGGATTACGTTATCTATGAAATCGAATTTATTATAAATGAATGTCGATTTGGTTATACCACGAATAATTTCAATAACAGTTGTACATTTCACTGTGTGATGTGATCTCGTTTTATTTAATGTGTATATGTTATGTCATAGTTATGATTTTATGAAATCTAATGGGTATTATGTTTTCTTGTGATTTAAAGAAAATGGCACCAAAGAAAAGGACCACGAGGTTAAACCCAAGTGCAACACCGACACCAGTCACAGACACTCATACCACTACATCTGTCACCAATGCCCAAATTCAGGAAATGATTAAAGAAGGCGTTACTGCTGCACTGGCAGCACGTGATGCAACCAAAAATAGCGATGATAGCCATACTTAAGGAACGGGTGCCAGAGGCCTGTACAAGTTGCTCGTGAATGCACCTACCCGGACTTCCTAAAATGCCAACCCTTGAACTTCAAGGTCACTGAGGGAGTGGTTGGACTCACTCAGTGGTTTGAAAAGATAGAGTCTGTTTACAGCATAAGCAACTGTATAGTAGCATTGATAAGTGTAAAATACACATATCCATTTATGCTTAAAATAACCCAATTAAACCCAAAACAGACCAAAAATAGCAAAAATATGCTTGTATTTGTGTTTTGTGTGTGCAGGTATGGATAAGTCAAAAATCGCAAGAAAACAATCAAAAACGGGCAAGCACGGACACGAGAATCAGAAGAGTGCAAAGCCGAAGCCAGAAAAGCCCAAATCCTTAGCCCACTTCTCTTTTATAAAGCCACAAGGGCCAATCTTGCAATTTCCAAAAGTTATTTATAACTATAAGGAGAGGAAAGAAAGTCAAGGACCATTTGTGTTACAAAGCCAAAGTTCAAACGAGTTTTACCCATTTCAGTTATAAAAAGAGCGGTAAATCCCATTCACTGTTCATCGTCTTCCCCATTTCACCCTCCACTCAAAACAAAGGGGTTTTTAAAATTAGAGGGTACAAAGGACAATTCGGTTGACAAGGAATGATATGGCAGAGAATTACATCACCAATCCCTCCCATTGGCCAATCCCCATCAAAGAAAGCCACGTCAATAATGGTGAAAGCACAAATTAATGTGGGTTTTTGTACTAAAATACTCACAAAAGAAGCACAAACGTCACATCAACAGAATGACACGCTGGCAATCCTCAGGTGTCCACAAATCAATCCAACGGCCACAAAAGGAGCTCAAATGATTGATTAAATGAATGGCAGAGATTGAAGGTTTGGAAAGCAAGGCAAGGCAACCTAGAAGCTTCAGCTTGGCACTATAAATAGGCCCCATTCTCACACACACAAAGAGGGGTTCTTTTTAATCTAGCTTTTTACGTTTTTATCTAGTTTTTAGTAATTTAGTCTAGCTTAAATTCGTGTTTTTCTTAAGTGTAATTTTCCTCTTTCAAGTAATGTAATCAGCTTCTTTAATTAATGAAATTCAGTCTTTAGTGTTTTAAATCTCGTTTTCTAAGCTCTCATTTAAAGTCATAAGCTCTCTTAATAAGTTGTCTCAATAAGCTAATATTAAGCTCTTTCAGTCTATAAGCCGAAATTGAGCTGTTTGAATTCAGTTTTAATCTTATCTAAACCTTAAATCAGTTTAATCTTATATGGATCTTATTGAATTTAAGCTTTTGGAAGGGGATCTTACCTTGGAAGAGATCCCAAGGACTTATACCTTAGCTTATTAATAAGCTAAGGAGCTTGTAGCTGCCTTAATTGGTTCCTTTTGTTTAGCTAAAGGATCAAGTAAGTTTCTCTTTTCACTCTTTTCTAATTTCAGTTTTAGTTTATATGCTTAATATTGCTTATTTGCTTATTCTCTTTGCTTATTAATGTTTAAATATCTCTTCTAGTGTTTATTAGTTATATGTCTTCATCTGTTTTTGCTTAAGTAGTTATAGGTCATTAGTTACTCATTTCTGTCATAAAAACTCATAAAAATCCAAAAATATTAGTTTAATTAGTTTAGATCTTAAAGTAAGGCTTAATCAGTTGTTAATCATGATTGTTAAGTTTGTTTTAAGCTTGTTTTTATCTGGTATTTAGTATTTGTTCATTAGATTTCTCTTTAAAAGCTTTACTCAAACCTGTCATAGTCTTAAAGGGGTGTTTGGTTAAATGCAATCTCAAAATTGCACTAGCAGTACTAACATAAGTTAGTACTGCTGAGCCTTTCCACTACTAGTACTAACCATAAGTTAGTACTGTTAGCTTTAATTTCAGTAGGATTAAGTTTAGTTTTAGCTTATTAAAAATTTTGTTTTAGTTTTCATTATTTAGCTTATTTCATTGCTTATTTTGTTTTCAAGAATCAAATTGCATCAGCAGTACCTTCACTTGAAAGTACTGTTGAATATTTACACTAGCAGTACTAACCTCAGTTAGTACTGCTGTGTTCTCAGCTTAATTTAGATCAGTAATTTTAGGATTTAGCTTATAAAATTCAGTAGGATTTAAGTTTTCATATAGCTTAATTTAGTTTAAGTCTTAAATTTTGTTTTCTAGCTTACTATCTTAGTTTGTTTTGCTGTCAAAACTCTTAAAAAAAAACCTGAAAAATCCAAAAACAGTACTTAGAATCTTTAGGATTTAAATTTGATAATTCAGCTTTTAAATCTAGATTTTATAGCTTATTTAGATGGATAATAAGTAGTTT
>BQNB010021651.1:0-57158 GCA_026074375.1 Tanacetum coccineum | reverse complement strand
TCCTGAATCCCCGCGCTCCTCTGCTAACCGTCCCGCAGCGGAGCGCGGGTTCACCAACTCGTTCACACAAAATGGGGATTTTATTTTTCAGAAACCAAGGTATAAATATATTTGTTACTTTCAACGTATATTTAATCAAAAATACGAATTACGAAACCCCTTGCCTAATTTCTTTCTAGTAAGTGCATGTCTTTCTAGACCAAATCTGACGTTTCATTTATGAAATTAAAATGATTCTTTCATCAAACCGATCGATTAATGGTTTTCGTTCCAATTTATCATCGAATTAAATAGCTATTCGTGAATCTAAGTTATGTTCGTTGTCACTCCTGGTTGTTGCCATTTCTAGGACAATAAAAATCAAGAAATATTTTGTTGAACATGCCTGTTTGATTTCGGTTTGTGATTTAAATACCGAGATTTATTTACAAACATGATTCACATACTATTGTTGTTTCTCAAAGTAACGTTTAAATACGATTAGAGAATTGTATGTTCTAAACTAATGTCTTGTGGTGCATGCGATGTTTGATAAAATGCTAAGCTTAAAATTTATCAACATTATATAATTTTTTAGAGTTAATTGCATATATCGTCCATGTGGTTTGTCGGGTTTAACGAAAATGATCCCTAGAATTTTTTTTTAACGGATCCTCTCCGTGTGGTTTTGACCCGTATCGGGTTTGGTCCCTGGACCATTTTTTCTGTTAGTTTGACTGTTAACTTAGTCACGTGCCGTGCACATAAAAAGGTAATTGTGTCTTTTCGCAAACCAAAAATACCTTTCTTCTTTGTAAACCAATTATACCTAATTTTTGCCCAACTTCCTCATTCATCCAATTTCACCAACACACACAAACACACTCTCAACACCACCATCACTCTTCAACTAACCACTACAACCATCATTATACAACAACCACCGCTGCCACTCTAAACCACCTCCACCGCCATCCGGATCATGTCTAAAAATCACCCCCACCGCCAACCATCACCATCCCGCCATCACCTCCAGCCACCCACATCGTCACCACCATCGGCCTTCAACCAGCACCAGCATCGCCCTCTAACTAGCACCACCACCACCACCACCAAACTCGTCATCCTACACCTATAACATTTTCACCTAAGCCATCACCGCCAAACCCGTCAGTCATCACTCATCACCAACCTTGTTTTTTTATTTAGATTTTGTTTGGATTGGGGATGTTAATTATTGGGGATGTTAGGTGTCGTTTGTTTTTTTTCAATAAGCACTTATTTCCACTTCTTTCCTCATTTGTCTGCAGTCTCTCAGACGTATCTGTTTGTTTTTTTTGCAGACATAAGTGTTAAAAAACACTTCTTACATCTTCACTAATTCAGACAAAATCTTTCACTTTTTGCCTATTCTTCTCACTTCTTTCTACAATAATTAAATAATTCATATTTTTTTGGGTTTATACGTTTTCAACCGTCTTTATTCTTTTTTGTACGTGTTTTTTACGTTATCGTCAGTTTTTTTACGTTTTCGTCCGTTTTTTACGTTTTCGTCTGTTTTTTAACGTCTTTGTCTGTTTTTTACGTTTTTGTCTCTTTTTTTACGTGGTTCGTCCGTTTTTTACGTTTCGTCTTTTTTTTACGTTCTCGTCTGTTTTTTTACGTTTTCGTCTGTAATTTTACGTCTTTGTCAGTTATTTTACGTTTTCGTCAGGGTTTTTTTTATTTTTGTCAGTTTTTTACGTTTTCGTAAGCTATTTTACGTTTTCGTTTGCTTTTTTACGTTTTCGTCTGTTTTTTTACGTTTTCGTCATTTTTTTTACGTTTTCGTTAGTTTTTTTTACTTTATCATCAGTTTTTTACGTTTTCGTCAGTTATTTTACGTTTTCGTCAGTTTTTTTACGTTGTCGTCTGTTTTTTTACGTTTTCCTCAGCTTTTTACGTTTTCGTCAGCTTTTTTTACGTTTTCGTCACTTATTTTACGTTGTCGTTAGTTTTTTTACGTTGCCATCTGTTTTTTTACGTTTTCGACAGCTTTTTTACGTTGTCGTCTGCTTTTTTAGGTTTTCGCCTGCTTTTTTAGGTTTTCGTCAGTTTTTTTACCTTTTCGTCAGATTTTTACGTTTTCGTCAGTTCTTTTACGTTTTCGTCAGCTCTTTTACGTTTTCGTCAGTTATTTTACGTTTTCGTCCTTTTTTACGTTCTCGTCTATTTTTTTACGTTTTCGTCTGTATTTTTACATCTTTGTCAGCTATTTTACGTTTTCGTCTGTTTTTTTACGTTTTCGTCAGCTTGTTTATGTTTTCGTTTGTTTTTACGTTTTCGTCAGCTTTTTTAACGTTTTCGTACATTTTTACGTCTTCGTTTTTTTTTTTATGTTTTCGTATGTTCTTTTACGTTTTCGCCTTTTTTTACGTTTGCGTCCGTCTTTTTACGTTTGCGTCCGTCTTTTTACGTTTTCCTCCCTTTTTTACTTTTTCGCACGTTTTTTATGTTTTCCTCCGTTATTTCAAGTTTTCATCCGTGAAAGTACGACAACGCAAAAAAACTGACGCAAACGTAAAAAAACGTAAAATAAATGACGAAAACGTAAAAAAACTAACGAAAACGTAAAATAACTCACGAAAACATAAAAAATGACGAAAAGGTAAAAATACAGACGAAAACATAAAAAAACAGACGAAAACGTAAAAACGCTGACGAAAACGTAAAAAAATAACGAAATCGTAAAAAAACAGATGACAACGTAAAAAACAGACGACAAAGTAAAAAAACTGACCAAACATAAAAAAACTGACGAAAACGTAAAAAAAACTGACGAAAACGTAAAAAAACAGACGACAGCGTAAAAAAACTGACCCAAGCGTAAAAAATTGACGAAATCGTAAAATAACTGACGAAAACGTAAAAAACTAACGAAAACGTAAAAAAATAACGAAAACGTAAAAAAATAGACGAAATCGTAAAATAACAGACGAAAACATAAAAATAACAGACGAAAACGTAAAAAACTGACGCAAATGTAAAAAAACTAACGCAAACGTAAAAAAGCTTACACAAACGTAAAAAAACTTACGAAAACGTAAAAAAACTGACGAAAGCGTGAAAAAACTGACAAAACGTAGTATTAAACATCGGCATAACGTTGTGCGTGATACCCTTGTCGACATTTGTTTTCGATCGGGGATTTTGGCTGGTAAAGAAGTCGATATCGGGCTTGGTGGAGGGTGTCACAAACCCTTACGTCCAGCTGATATGTTACTCTACTCGTGGGACGGAGGGCTTGATGTGTGTGTGGATTTGACAAGGTCTTCGCCTTTGACGCAAACTGGGTTGACTAATTTTTGCCCGGTCGTGCGGTGGTCGATGCGGCACATCGTAAACACATCAAGTACGAGGCTAAGTGCGCATATATTGGATACAGTTTTCTCCCATTCACATTCTTTTCTTTTAGGGAACTTGAGAAGGATGCGGTGACCTTACTAAAGCGGATCTGAAATTCTCTGTGACTCAATACATTTGGGCACGTGCTGTTGTTTATATTTTTAAATTCTCTGTGACTGATACTACTAAAAATATGAACAACAGCACGTGCCCAAATGTATTGAGTCACAGAGAATTTCAGATCCGCTTTAGTAAGGTCACCGCATCCTTCTCAAGTTCCCTAAAAGAAAAGAATGAGAATGGGAGAAAACTGTATCCAATATATGCGCACTTAGCCTCGTACTTGATGTGTTTACGATGTGCCGCATCGACCATCGCACGACGAGGTAAAAATTAGTCTACCAGTTTGCGTCAAAGGCGAAAAGACCTGTGTCAAATCCCACACACAATCAAGACTCCGTCCCCACGAGTAGATTAACATATCAGCTGGACGTAAGGGTTTGTGACGCCCTCCACCAAGCCCGATATTGACTTCTTTACCAGCCAAAATCCCCGATCGAAAACAAATGTCGACAAGGGTATCACGCATAACGTTATGCCGATGTTTAATACTAAGTTGATAGCAATGATTTCTCACAAGCTACTCAACGAAGCGGCCTTTTCTGCTGCAGAGGAAAAAGAGATAAAATCTAAAAGTGCGCCAATTAAGCGGTTGCCTCCATGGATGATTAAGGAAGTGTGGTATATCCTATATCATAACACGGGGTCGATTCTTGGATTTGGCTAGTTTCTAGAGAGAGAATATCTAGAGAGAGAAAGTGTGTTTCTATGAAAAGAAAAATAATGACTAGCTTACCTCTTCCAAAGTTGGAAGAGGCTTATATAGTACTTACAATATACCGGGTATTCGTACCCGACTTAAAACCGAAAAACGTACTATTAACTATTAAACTACGAGCTATAATAAACAGTAAAATATACTGGGTGACCGAGTCTTTTTCTAATATCTAACAATCTCCCCCTAAGGGAGGTCACCCCTGAAAATACCAAACTTAATCACTTCAGTCTTTAGCTCGTAGACATTTGATATCTTGTACATTTGGGATAGTGATCTTTTGATTCATCTTAGACTTGTCTTTGACTGTGATCTTGAGCTTTCTTGAGATCATCGCCCAAACATAATCTTACATCATCTTGTAATGGATCGCCATCTTGTGCACTTGTGAAGAAATACATGATGTCAGAGTTTGCGGAAGCTTTGACACCTTTATGAGGTCTTTCATAACTTCATAACAAGTGTAGGTCGTGTCTGAGCATTCGGTTATTCACTTGATATCTGAGGTGCTGCGAATTTCCATCTCCATCTCCATCTTTAAGATATCCTGTAATGAAACAGTTAGTAATAAAGAGAAAATTGATTTGAAAAGTCAGTCTAAGTGTTTCTTATGAAAATATTTTGTAACACTTCGAAAGATTTGATTGTTTATCAAATGATCAATAACCGTCAATTCTTATACTGGAACAAGTTTGATTCACACAGAATCGCACCATCGTTTCTTTCCAGTTGACACAAGTTTGATTCTTGTAGAATCGCACAAGTCACCTACCTAGAGCTTGTTTGATGTTGGCTCTAGCAGGATTTCCATCTTCATTGTGAAAAACCATCGTTTCACTCGGATGTTCTGGCAATATCACAAGGATAATGCGTAGGACTCTTAGGATAGACTTGTTTCCACAGTGTGTGAAAGACAAGAGAATTGGATACGTGTCCTAACGAGATTAATTGACGATCTCTTGGCTCTAGACTCAATAGTGCGTTTTGGTTCTAGTAATCGGAGGCTGGAGCTGACTGCCACCTGTTCAATATCAACTAACTCGGAGTGAGAAAGTCAATAGATAACGTGTTTAGTCTCCGTGAGAATTGAAACAGAAATCTTTTGAAAGATTCTGAGTGGCTAGGGAGGGTTGTGCATTGCATCACTGGGTCCATGATGTCGATCTTCAATGTCAGCAATCATCTTAGTGATTCTGGCAGCATATGTATTGACCCGGTTTCTGCCTAAGTGTATGGAGGGCTTCTTTCTTTACACCCTTTATCTTTACAATTCTTTTTAATTCTTCAACCCCTTCAGTGCTTACCGAGACTTCATGACTAGAACCTTATTGGGTTTATTCCAGTACTAGCTCCATCTCAGGTCGACTAGACACTTTTCCCTATTCTCGCTTTTACTCCTTTTACATTTTTTTTGGTTTCATACCTAGGACCTAATACACAAACTAGTGGATTTGTCCCAGGGTAGATCCCTCCGATTATGGCTGGATCATTGGGAATAGTACCTAACCTTACCAACCTTATAACTCCAATTAAGTAAAATGCATGGTCGGTCTTTTGGTACAGTTCTCCTTTCCATAAAACCAATTGAAAATTCAATTAAGGTACTTATGATATAAATATCAAAGCGTTTAGTACCTCGATCGTTTTTTGATTTTTTCAGAAACGCTCCCCCTCAAAATATGCTTTGGTATTCGAAATTGTTTAGCACGTTTGGCGGCAGTATATGGTCCTAATAATCACTGTTATTCCTATCACTTATTTAATCAAATTTTCTCCCTTATCAAATTTTTTAAACCCTTTGACATTTTGGATATTCAATTGATTTGAATATGTTTATAAATTTTAGGAGAAAAGTGTGAGCCTTAAATTAGCAAGTCGTGTAAGAGGGGACATATAAACATGCCCAACCCCTCAATCGTTGGAGGGATTATAAATTACTCCTACACTTTAGTCATCAAAAGATTTAACTTACTTACTAAGGTACATGATATATTTTTAATAATTAAGAGACAAAATTGACCTTTTTATTGTAACGAGGATGTCGTCACGTTGTTCTGTTGATCAGCCTGTAGTCAATATCTCTTATTCTTCCTCCAACAAGCTTTTGACTTCGGAAAGATCCTTTACTCTGATCTGTAGTCTTTTCTCGATTGCAGTGATGAAGTCTTTGCTTCTTCTCTTGTCATCCTCTGACCACTTCCTAGTCTCCATGCCCTTATTGTACTCGAACAGATGAAAGTCTTTAACCATGTGGTCCAGTTTTTCCATTACTCTTGTCAACGTCCCATCACTAAACTTGTGTAGCTCATTCAGCCTCATCAACTTTCTTTGATCATTTCTGTCTCTGTAGACAACGGCTCTTGGCTTAGGGACAATCGTATAATCTTCTTTGAAGTAATAGTCGGCTGCATCCCAATTTGGACGTTCAAGGTTGATCTTTGTTTGATAACTTTCAATCCCGAGCTGCAAGTCTCCCACACGATTCCTGATTACCAGGTTTCTTATCCACATGTTGACTGCCGTGTGAAGACTAGTCTTGTCTGTCTTGGGCAGATGGTTGAGCTTTTCTTGAATATTGAGTAGGAACAGATCTTCAAAATCATTTGGATGAAGATTTTTGAAATCCTTTTCCGAGATCTTGTACTCTTGGTAATCAGCTCGGCGTAGAATTATCTCTCTTAGGTAGTTGTATCCGTATTTTTCGAACACCTTGACACTGATCACACTGAGAATTCGCATCTGCGATCTGACTGCTTCACGATCAGAGGGCTCACTGTGTTTGTTGATGTAGAATTCCTTTCTCCTAAACCACCAGTGAGTGATGCCATAGACCGCACTGATGTCATATTCGCGTTCACTTTCAACCCACAAAGATGGAACTAATTCTTTAAGGCCAAAGTCTAGGTAACGAGCGGCTTTGAGCTTGGATATGGATAAGGCAATTTTTCGCTCTTTGTCACCTGTCAGAAGATAATCCAGATCCTTGTTGAAGAAGAATTGTGGTTGAATAGTTACCTGACCTGGTGGACCTCCTAAGGGCAGTGGTTCATATACATTTCGCAGAATTTGATGACCCTCAGAATCATCCAAATCAACCTTATTTGTCAGCAGCTTATGGCATTCATCCATCTGATATTGAAGAAAGACGTTGTTCTTATGAAAGGCTTTAACAAGGTTGAAAGCTGGACCTTCTAAATCAGCTTTGCAGAGCTTCTTCTTTCCTGTTCGTCTGCAGAACCATTTTATGAATGACCCAATATCATACGTCTTCCTTTGAAGCTTGTTTTCCTCAGGAACTTGATACGTTGTGGCGTATGTATTTGCCCAGTTAATCTCTAGTTCCGGGAAATCATTCGGGGGAATGGTCCATTCTGGTTCAGGTGTGGATGGTCTTTCGCTTTCAGGGATCGGCTTAAACCACGTAGTGGTCGACACCTTGGGAATGTGAGCGTTGTCAGTGTCCTCCATATCTGAGTCATTCCCTTTATCCTGCATTGGAGTGTCATCTGAAGATTGTTCAGAATGTTCTGATTCGGGATCAGATCTGTGCATCGAAGAGTCAACACCAGCATCTCTTGAGTCAGTGATCTGCCATCCCGTTGAGGTAAGAGCTGGATGTTGTTTGGAAGCAGATGCATCAGACTCCCTTGGTTTCTTTGAACTTTGGTCATCATCTTTCGGAGGAGGATGAGCTGACCCAGAAGCGGCCGAATCAGATCTCCTTCTCTTTGTTGACCTACCCTGGTTTGATCCAGCTGAAGGGCCTTCATCATCATCACTATCATGCTTTCTCTTGTGATCTTTAACCGTGTCTTTAACCTCCTTATCCATGGCATCTTCATCTGCTATTAATGCTTCCATAAGAGCATGGTATAGATGGTAGTTGGTAGTGTTTCTGTTAGCAGACTTGTTCTTATTCATGTGTCTGAAGAGAGCACTCTTTAGATCAAATTCTTCAAGATCAACTTTATCAGTTGACTTGATGGAGTAAGTTGAATCTTGTTTCTCCTCACCTTGTTCCCTTTTGATTCTGATAATCTCCTTTTGACTCTTTTCAGATTCTTGATTCTGGATAGACTCTGGGCCAGGCAGCACAGAGTATTTCTCGATTAAGTCTGCAGTGTGTCGTTCAAGAACCTTAAGGAGAGCATCATCAAGTTTTGTTCCTAGATATTTATCAACAGCCGTAGGAACGTGGGATCTAATTGAAGTCACAACATCAGCAGAGTGAACAGTCTTCTTCACTTCAGACATCTCTTGCTCCAATCTTGCCACTCTTAGCTGAAGGGCGATGAATGGAGTGATTTCAGGGAGAGATGTGGTGATTGTTGTAGCTTCCGTGTTGATTGGTGGAGGAGTGACCAGTAATGACGGCTTTGAGGATGAGACATCTGTGAAGGGAGCAACCACTGGAGGAGTTGACGTTACTGTCTGATGACTTGGATCAGGTATGGTGGAATCAGACTCCTCTCTAACTTTAGATTTCTCCTGATCATCTTCGGTTGGTTTGTCATAAAGAAATTGATCCCCAAAGTTAAAAGTGTCATCGAGATTTTTCATGGAAGACATAGAACCAGAATGACTTTCTGGTTTATCATCGATGACACGTTCGTCTGTTATGAGCTTTAGGTTTTCATGAACCTTTGGGTAGGCTATAGCGAGGAATTCATCATCCATGTGCTCAAGGTTTGGTCCAGCCCCCCCCCCCACCCCCCCCAATTCAGGGTCTGATACAGGAATGCTTACTCCTGATGTTACTGTAGACGTGTCTACTTCATCTTGATCTTTGTCACCTTTAGGAGCAGCGGCTTCTGTTTCACTTTCAGTTCTTTCTGAATCAGACGTTGATGAAGATTCATGGATCACTTTCTCTGATGTGTCATCATCGGGTTGAGAAGAGGGTCCAGTTGTCGAATCAGGAGGAGTTTGATCACGCCTAACAAGGATAAACTGATCAGTAGTTCTTTTCTTCTTTGACAGATCGATCAGGGAATGAGCTACTTGTTCTTCAGTTACAACGGCCTTTCCCTTGCCTACTACTTCATGCAGTTTGGAAGTTGTTTCTGATACTGGGTCCCTGATCGTTACTCCTCCAACAGGTGCCCGACCTTGAGGCAGAAAGGCTGGATCCAAGCTAAGCTTGATAGCTCGTTCCAGGTCAGCATCATCACCTTCTTCTTCTCTCTTTTCTTGATGAGCTTCCAAACTCAACTTCTTGGCCAGATCGAGATCAGGATCATCATCTTGTTGAGCTTCATCATCTTCGTCAACAAGTTGGAAAGTAGGCTTTCCCTTTCTAACTTTCTGTGGAAGCTTACGCTTGGAAGGTTTCTTTGTCGGAGAAGGAGCTGGCTTGGATTGTTTGACTGGTGTGGTGGTTGTGGGCTTTTTGGGTGTAGCACGCTTTGTTGCAGGTTGCACGCTTGCACTTTCTTGAGGGGTTTTCTTTGTATTCTCAGCAACCATTTCCAGATACTTGGGATAATAAGAGGATTGTTGAATGGCTTCAGTTATCAGGGGATCGGGAATTGCCATTCCAAACACTTCAACTGACTCACCTTTAGGGACAAACTTGAGATTTCCTAAGATATAATCATCTCCAGTGTGATGAACAGCAGAATCAGGACGTCGATGGATGTTGTTATTACTTGCCAAGTAGTAGATTATCACCTTGGAAAACCGTCCATAAGGGATGAGGAGAGGAGTTACTTTCTTCTTTGGGTTCTTCAGACTGGCTTTGTGGCTTGCTTTGTGTGAGAAAAATGTCTGGATCCCTTGAGTAAACTCTTCCCATATTAGCTCTGCATGATCAACATTAGTTTGAGTGACGATTCCCCACAGCATTTGCAGAATTGGGTGTCTGGGTTTGTCACTGCCAGAAGTCTTTCCTGTCAAGCATTGGTTGAGCAAGGATAGAATTGCCCTCCAAGGCTGATACACATAATTCACCCGTATACTGGAGACAATTTCTACAGGTTCGGGATATCCCAACTCATTAACAAAATCAATCACCGTGTCACCAGATGGAGGTAACTCAAATGGGTGAGTTGGGTTGACAGGAGTAATCACTAATGCCTTTCTTAGAAGATTAGCACTTAGATCGAACCATTGTTCATCAATTTGACAACTATAAACCTCAGTCTTCTCGTTATATGACATTGTTTTCAGAACTGTTGCAGGTAGATAGCAGGAACATTTGCTGAGGCAGTGAATGCTTGGAAGAAGTTGGTATTACTCAGGATGTCCATTGATATCTGAAAGCTGGGGTTCTTTTGAATCTTTTGTGCATTGAAAAGTAGGTTGCTTTTCCCGATTGTTAACCACTGAGAGCGAGGTACAATCTGCTCATCTGTTCTTGTAGGAGGTTGAGCGGGAACATTTTGTTCTGCCATCGTATTCTGCAAAAGAGCATTTAACAAAGAAGACAAACATTGCAGAGAAACGAAGTTAGAGAGAACGTTAGCATTGATAAAAGTCATGTAACTGCACGATTGATTAAAACAGTTGTAACTCTGGTTTGATTAAAATCTACTAATTATCCAACAGGATCAATTACTTGTTAACTAAGCCCGGATGGGGTTTAGAAAAGCAACTGGGTCATTCGAATGGGCCTTGATAGATTATTGGGCTCAAATGGGTCAAAATATGAAATTTAGCCCAAACCGCCGCTAGGCAGAATGCCAACTCGCCGTTAGGAGAATTGAGCAAACCGCCGCGAAAATATAAAATATTCGACCAAACCGCCGAGAGACGGCGGTTTACCTGTTGGATTAAAATAATAGAAAAATTATGGCAACCCGCTGTTTAGACAACCCGCTGTTAGACAACCCGCCATAAGGCAACCCGCTGTTTAGGTAACTCGCTGTTGTCAACCCGCCGTTAGGCAACTCGCTGTTGTCAACCCGCCGTATGACAACTCGCTATTGTCAACCCGCCGTTTAGGCAACTCGCTGTTGTTAACCCGCCGTTTAGGCAACTCGCTGTTTTTGGCAACCTACTGGTTAGGCAACTCGCTAGTTAGGCAACCCGCTGGTTAGGCAACTCGCCGTTTAGGACCAGTAGGTTGAGAATTTTATTAAAACTAATAAAATAATCAACTCGCCATCAAGAAACGTACGCAACTCGCCATTAAGAAACTTGGGCGAATCATTCATTTTTGTTTGAGATATAAAACCACACATCAAAACACATTAATATATGCCTTATGAACACTTCCCAGTAACTAAGTCGCATCTTACAACACTACATTGGCATTTAAGGCAAAAACGACCCTAAATCTATTTTTTCTACACCTTTCAATGTGTATTCGATCGATTCCTTTGATATACACATATAATAAATGATATAGATAAAGGATCTATGATTACCTTTGCGAAAAACACACGAAATCAGCGACTTGATGTTTTGGTTCTTGGCGGCGAGTTGCGTGAAAGAGAAAGAGAGTGTTTGTCGTTGACCGGTTTTTATAACTTTTGACCAAATGGCAACTCGCCGCCTATTTATACTCCTAAGTTACATACTTGGCAGATTTGGTCCCTTTGGTTTCCATCTTCTTTTATTTCTTGTTTTAAGTATTTCTAAGGCATTACTAAGATTAGGCAATTGGCCAACTTAGTCCCTATTGGTTAATAAGGCTAGGAAACAAAGAGCAAATGCTTTTTACACCCTAAACATTACAACAATAGATAACTTTGGACCTTTGAGTTAAAATTAATTAACTCCCCTTCAAATATTAACCCATTAGAATACAACAACCATCTAAGATTAGACTTTTATAGCAACCCACAGTCTTTTATAACCCCTTAGATTTTTTCACATTCACTCTCCCCCTCAAACAACGACCCGGTTTCTATTGAAAGAGCTGTAGTCGTTGATTGAGATGAAAAGATCAGGCGAACAGCTCCCCCATCACCATTGTATTACTCAACTCCCATAAAGCATGGATATAAAGTAATCCATGCCCAGACATTAAACCGGGTTGCAATTTGAAGTAATTGCAAGCCTTTTAGTAATTCCAAATGACTTAAAATATTTCCTAAGTATTTTATTAGACTTATTAAACAAATATATATATATATATTATTTTTTTATTATTTTATTTTTTTATTTTATTTTATTTTTTTATTTTTTTTTTGACTATGTACAAAGGATACACAAAGGCATTTGGTTTACTCATCCTCTCCTTCTTGAAGACGTTTGAGAGTTTCAGGGGTCAAACTCTTCATGCCTAGGCGTGGAAGAAGAAATTTGAACCGTTCTCTTGGTAAGGCTTTGGTGAGAATATCTGCAAGTTGATAATTCGTTTCCACGAAGTAGAGTTCAACCACTCTATTTTCCACTTGCTCTCTAATGAAGTGGTGCCGTATGTCAATGTGTTTAGAGCGAGAGTGCTGGACGTTGTTACATCACAGAGCAATAGCACTTTTGTTATCACAGTACAGAGGAATTTTATTGAAGTCAAATCCGTAGTCTTTGAGCTGGGATCGCATCCAAAGGATTAGAGCACAACATCTAGACATGGCGATGTATTCAGCCTCTGTAGTTGATATGGCCGTGCTTCGTTGTTTCTTTGATGACCAGCTAACCAATCTATCTCCAAGAAACTGAGCACTTCCCGACGTACTTCTTCTTGAATCTTGACATCCCGCATGATCCGCATCTGCATAAGCTGTTAGTGACATGGCGTTGTCCTTTCAATACCAAAGACACCATGTTAATTGGTTACCTTTTTCAGTACCGAACAGACACGTTTGATAGCTCAAAGTGCTTTTTTTGGTAGGCTTAGCCTGATATCTAGTCACACCTGCAAACGCGAATACAAGGACGGGTCTCACTGGCTGAAGGTAACATTAGGGAGCCAACCATTCCTCGAAATCGAGTATGTCAACTGGAATCCCCATACGAGATCCTCGTCCAGTTTTTAATTGATCCACCATTGGAGTGTATCGACAGGGTCCAGAGAGATCCATTCCATATTTCTTAAGGTTTCCGAAGCATATTTCGCTTGGTTAATAAAGATGCCTCGGACTTTGAGAAACTTGAAGTCCTAAGAAAAATGACCATTTATCCCATCATCGTCATCTGAAATTGGAATCTCATCTCTTTTGAAATATGTTTAACACCATTATGATCTTTGAGGCAAAAATGAATGTCATCTACGTATATTTGAACCAAGTAGAAGTTTTTGCCTGAATTGCGTGTGAATAACGTTAGATCCACGGCACCCTTGAAGAAATTGTTTGCCATCAGGAACTTTGAGAGTGTGTCATACCACGCCCTTGGAGCCTGCTTTAGCCCATAAAGAGCTTTCTTCAGACGATAGACATGAGTAGGATTTTCCTGGTCTTCAAATCCTTCAGGTTGACTGACAAAGAACTTCTTCTTGAAGATCACCATTCAAAACGGTTTTGAAAACCATCTAGTAGATGAGCAGTTTTGACATCCATCTGATAGATGATCATATTCTTGGTTGCGGCATTTGCAATGAATATTCTGATGGCCTCTATCCGTGCAACTGGAGCAAACGATTCTTCAAAATCAATACCTTCCTCCTGACGATATCCCTTTGCAACTAACCGAGCTTTGTTTTTTAGTACATCACCATATTCATCAAGCTTTACTTTGTAGATCCACTTAAGAGCGATAACCATAACATAGATTGGGCGAGGTACTAATTCCCATACTTTAAGTCGATCAAATTCATGAATTTCATCTTGCATGGCTTGAAACCAGCAGTCTTCTATCACGGCCATTTTGAAGTTCTTGGGTTCGACTCTGGACAGTTCAGTATGAAAACAGCACCACAAAGCATCGGATGCTAACTGTTTTCTGGTTGATACAGGACGAGAGGGATTGCCAACAATGTTATCCAGAGGATGATCTTTGGTCCATCTTCTGAGATGATCTGGAGGGTAGTTAACTTGGTTGGGTTCCGCTGCATTAACATTCCCAGATGATGATTGTGCCGAACCTGGATCTCCAGTAACAAGGTTATGTGAAGGAGGAAGAACATCGTGAATGATTGGGGTGTCTTCTTGAATGGGTTCTTCTGCAATTTCTTGATGTTGGACTGGAAGATGAATATCGGATGTTGACGATGAAGCACTTGTTGACGGTGCATCTTGAGCAATCGTTGTAGACAAAGATGTACCTGGTGGAACAACTTGAGCGTTAATTTCAGTAGCAGAAGGTACTGGTTCATTGACTCGAGATTGTTCAAGGTGTTCATCAAACATTGGTTGAAATAACATCTCCAGCTCTTTATCGGTTGGAGCGAGCCCTGATTTGAGTTGTCCAGGGGTCATGATGAAAGGCTCGGGTCCTGAACTCATGCGTGCAGGAGCCATTGACTGATGCATCTCATCGAATGTGACGTGAATTGTTTCCATTAATCGACGAGTTCTCTTGTTGTAGATTCTATAGCCCTTCCTGCTAGGAGCATACCCAACGAAAATCCCAATGTCAGCTTTGGCTTGAAATTTTCCTAGATTTTCGCTATCATTTGCAGGATAGCACAGAGCACCAAATACTCGAAAGAATGTAAGATCAGGCTTTTTATCATGCACAAGCTCATAAGGTGTTTTGTTATGACGAGTATGAATTAGTGATCGGTTCTGGGTGTAACAAGCAGTGGCTACAGCTTCTGCCCATAGAAACATGGGAGCTTTCGAGAATATCATCATTGTACGTGCTGCTTCCACCAGTGTACGATTACGTCTTTCAACAACTCCGTTTTGTTGAGGAGTTCTCGGAACAGACTTTTGATGAAATATGCCAACACCTTCATAGTATTCAGACATAACTTGGTTGACGAATTCCGTTCCGTTATCTGTGCGGATGAATCTGACTGTTTTGTTGAGGCCAACCTGTATTTGCTTAAGAAAGTTGGTGACAAACTCTGGAGTTTCATCCTTTGACCTCAAGAACTTTACCCATGTGAATCTTGAATAGTCATCCACGATGACTAAGATGTATTTCTTCCCTTTAATACTCTGGACTCTCATTGGACCACACAGATCCATGTGAAGGGTATGAAGAACTTCCATATTTGTATTTTCAGATTTTGGCCGGTGGGAGAACTTCTTGCTTTTTCCAAGTTGACAGGCTGAGCAAAGATGATCCTTTTCAAACTTCAATCTAGGTAGACCTCTAACCAGATCTTTTCGAGCAAGATCATTTATCGTGCCGAAGTTTAAATGGTTTAAACGACGATGCCACAACCATGATTTGGACTTGGAAGCTTTGGACAGCAAGCATATCGGAGAAGACTTCATCATTTCATCAATCGATATCGTGTACAAATTGGTGCCACGACTACCTTTAAGGATATCTGTACCCTTAATATCACGAACAAAGCAAGTATGCTTTCTGAAGGCCACTTCAAGATCAGAATCACAAAATTGCCCTACAGAGAATAGATTGTGTCCAAGTCCCTCCACGTAGTATACTCTTGAGATCACACTGTCACCCATAACATAATCTCCATAACCCATGATAGCTCCTAAGTGATCATTCCCGAATCTGACTGACCCGATGAACTTTTCCACAAAATTCATGAGCTTTGAACGATTCCCCGTCATATGTTTTGAACAGCCTGAGTCCAGATACCAAAGCATGACCTGTATGACCTGCATTTGAAAACAAAGCCGAGTTTTGAGAGTGTGGAAGTTCGTTCCCCAATTCTTGTTGGGTACCTTTGTGAGTACATATAAGTAGAACAGTTCACAGAAAGCTTAGATAACTGGCATATTCCCCTAAGCATAATTTCCTTTCCTGTGGGTCTCCATTGAGATCACAATCAAGTTTTCCTAAGGTGTGTTTTCTTTCCTTGGGCTTCATTGATAACCAATATCTGGCAAAGAGTTTTCCCCGTAGCTTTCAAACCCGCTGGGTCTTGGACAACTGTTATCAGAAACAGTTAGCCTTTTTTGGTTTCCCAGATCTGCTTGGTCTTGTTTAAACGGTTATAGACAGTTGCTTTTGGTTTTCCAGATCTTTTCTCTTATTCAAACAATTCACCGTGGCGACATTCCACAGAATTCAAATATTAAACAACACACATTCCATGACTTGCAGAGTACGAATTCAGAATGCGAAATTAATTACAACACGCTAGAGCTAATGCTAGAAATCAACCACCGATTCACTTTTGCTAAACTGACTTATTTGTCCTAAGTTCGTACGTCTAGTTTCTTCTTCCTTAGCGAGGCAGATCCTATTTTTCTTTGTATTGCTTCCTAGGCTTTGACCCGCCTTGTTTAGTGGAATCGGTACCCCTGTATGAGGGAAGCAGAGGGATATATCAGTGAACTCTCTGGTGCACTTTGTGTTTCAGTAGTTGCAAGAAGAAGTTCCTGGTTTATCACAACGTAACATGGCTTTTCCCTAAGGAACAGGGGTAGATAAGGGAGCTTGTTATCTCTTCATTGAAACTTTTTGGCAAGTGCCATCACACATCTAACAATTCCTGAGAATAACGTAGTGTACCGCAACCATAGTTAACGTGAGCTATCCATGGTTTAAACTACTCTAGCGTCCTCTCACAATCTCCCCTAACCGTTTCTACACTCTCCTTAAGATGGCTGTATAGTTTAAATGAGCACTTCCTATTTGTTCCTTAAGGGATGAGGATGGTTTAACGTCAATGGCATAACACCCAGTGAGCAAGAAACTTTGATTTGACATAGTCACTAGTGAACAAGGCGCTTTGCTTCGCATTGAGCTTTTAGACTCTCAACTCATTCAACATGGTTAGAATGTCTTTTCTACTTGTTGCCACACCGGATCTTGAATTGAGTCTACAATTCCGTGTAATGTTGGTTGACCTTTTCTAGTTCTACTCTAATCAGCAATCATTTTTTCCAATAAGACATGACACCTACAACTTATAAGCTCACGACTTCTGTCTTCACATAGCGAACGAGATCTTTCAAGTGTTCGAATCACTATCTCACTCCTGTTCTTTAAGCTGATGGTGCGAGATTCTTGAATTTTAAAGAATGAGTTAAAATCAGGAGCCTCTGTAGCTGGTGAGTTTTTATTATCAAAACTTTCTTGAAGATGTTGATACTTTAAGTGCAAATTTAGTATATCCCTTTCAGTTTGAAATAAGTTTTGACTCATCATGAACTTTAGACATGTCAGCTTCAAGATCTAGATAACGTGATATTTTCCCACTTCATACAGCAGTTGAGATTGACAAACAATTTAACAATCAAGAGTCTCAGTTTCATGAGATGATTTTCTTTTCAAGTTTCACACGATGCTTGCTACAGTATTTCTTGTCCACTTCAGTATTCATTTATCAAAAATTTCTTCCATTTCTTTAACTTCGTTAAAAGGCTGTTTGAACTACAACAAAGTGATCTGTTAAGAGTTTGACAAAATGGAATAACTTCAAAGTAACATCTTTTCGTTTGCTCAAAACCTCCTTTCCCCTCTGTAAGACCTATGGAGTGATTCTAGTTTTGCAAGTTTTGTCAAATTCAGTAAAAATTTGGTAGTACATAAAGATTACTCTTCACTTGACTTTTAGTTGAAGAATTCCTAGGGACAAGCTGACACGAGGAGTATTGGTGGATACAATGTCAATGCTGAAATTGGTTTTGGAGCTAAGGGCTCGCCTTTTTTGCTGTTTTTGTCATCTATGGACCAAAATCTGTTCTGGGGTCCAGATTTCTTATGAGCAAAGGTTGCACGAAAGTTCCCTTTCGAGTAATCGGGGGGAAAAATCCTAAACTTTATTTCTCACATAGAGGCTTGGCATTTTCAACAGCATTCTTTTCCTATCTTATCTCTCTACTCACGGTATCCTCTGAGTCATCGTTATGACAGTGGGTTTTGATTGGTAGTGACAAGTACAGACCATAATACAAAGCAGACTGAGCTTGCTTCTGCATGACGAGACATACAGGATTTTTGTAGCTATTGCTACCGTGTGCTTTTCATCATAAAATTGATTTGGTTGAACACAACATGTGAAACTGTTTTGAACAGACTGATCCTGTTGTATAATCATCTTCAATCTTATCTTTTAGCTTCTTTAAGTCCAAAACTCACTCTTCAAGGAATTTGGTCGTCTTTTTGGTTTAAAATCCTTTTCAAAGTGTTACTTCTTTGTCTTTGACTTAAATGCTCAACTGTAAGACCTAAGGAGTATTTGTGCGAATGAAGTTCAGAGTTTAGAAGAAGTTTCCATTCTGTTTCGGTCTAGATGATTATCTCAATTGTTCATCAATTTTCGCTCGTACAATTAATTCAAACTTTGCCCGTTTTTCATATTCCCCGACCAGTTCCTTATATCTCGCAAGTTCAGAGGTCACTGAGTCATTCATTACCATGTCTGGCTTATTCGTTAATCTACTTTGTACACCCTGTTCATGCATTTCATCAAGAATAGACATTAGTGCATACAATTTCGTACGATGAAGATGCAATTAACATTGTTACAACAGGTTCTTCGTTGTCTGTCCACATACTGATCATACGAAATAATATTACTATCACTCGTACAGTCAACATCACAAGTCAACAACGTAGCTGTGTTGTACATCGTTTTGCATCTCGTGTACTTCATGATACTCATCCATATGATCTACAAAAGCATCATGATCTTGTACCTCAAATGGATTATTCGAGTCATATGATGGCCCACATCATCGTTAGATTGATCATCAGATGTGAGGCTTGGCCATGAACATGGTCTGGTGAAGTGCGGGACCTCATCAACATCAGAGTCGAATGCATCACATTTATCAGCTTCAAAATATGGTCCACATTGAGTGCCAAATCATTCTCGGTTGAATCATCCACATCATCATCAACGTTGGTAACTTTTTCCCTTGCAAGAAACGACGACTGTTCTTCATCTCCAGTACGTGATCCACGCTTCCTGGGCTTGCATTAGTAGCAAATCATTTCCTTGAAAGTATCTGAATCGTGAAGTTCCGCTTTGGCCTTGACATTCACAAGTGCAATGTGCCCTAGTCCGTTACAGTTTAAGCGACTTATGGTAGTTCGCTTGACCATGATTAATCATGCCTCCTCTGTTCTGTCCTCCTACATCCCGAGCTAGACACCATTTCCTCTTGCAGTTGGTTCTCTGAAATGGTCTTCTTGATTATATCGCATAGATCGTTCCACGACATCTTGAACCAAACCACAACTGCCCTCCGAACCATACTTTATTCCGTTGCATTAGACAAGCTCCTAAGTGAATTGTTAGATTGAAGAAGATGGTGATTCGTGTAACATTGAGTGAGAGGGCAAGGTGTTGGATAAACCTCATCAAGTTTTCTGTGAGGAACTTCTTGAATCCAAGTTGAAAAGTTGTCATAGAAGATGTTCTTGTCTTTGTGGGTTCAGGAGATTGGATGGTTGTGTTGGATATCCGCTGAACTGAGCGTCGACACTAGTGAAAAAGGATCATTATTCGTTGACCGACTACCTTTCATCATAAATTCTGTTCTCATTAGCATGCACCTCATGTTGCTTAAAGTAGGCAGCACAACTGATCACAGTTTTGACTCTTTCAAACCTCTGTTAAGTGTTGACTTTCGTATGATCTACTCCACCTCAGGCACAGTTGTTTCACAAACTTTTGAGTTAAGTGCATCCGGGACATGGTCATCTTGATGTTCTCTCATGTCATTAATGACTTCGTAAAATAACTAGTAATCCTTGAATGTTTTCTCCTTTGATTTGACGGAAGTGTTCCAATTTCATCGTAATAACGAGATTCCCTGTCATCCTTAGGTTAACTCAAACGCTCCTGAATCATCTTCAACAGTTTCCCCAAATGTCTTTGGCGTCAGTATAGTGATTGATGAGTGAGTAATGTCCTTTGGTATACCCATAAGTAGGATATTGGTTGCACAATGTCAGGCTTTATACCTTTCCTTTTTCTTTCAGTCGAAAGTTCGTGTAAGGACTCTAATGCACGTAACTGAGTCCGTGGGAACTGCACCCTCGGGTTCCGCCAGTAACAACATCTGAGACCCGTTCCCCATCTGAAATGGTCCTGCTTATGGACCTTCATATATAGTCTCTCCATTTATCCTTTCCTAGACAGAAAGACTATACGTGTTCCAAGATTCAAGTCTGTTTCTATCAAGCATTGGTGGCGTGTATCAGAACCTGCACACTGGATGTCTTTCTGCATACTAGACATCTTGTATTATTATGATATGATATGTTTTGATCGATCAATGATTATGAGTGTACTTATAAGTGTGAGGTTTAACAATTCGTATTTTGTTTTAGTGGATATTAAATCCCGGGTGGTTTTGGAAATATTTCAAATTCCAAACAAACTAACGCGGCCGCCAAAGGCTATCAAACCGCTGCAAAGAAATAAGCAACCCGCCGGTGGAATTTTAAGGCAACTCGCCGAACACAACTCGCTGCCAAGCAACCCGCCGCGAGGAATTAAGGCAACTCGCTGGTGAAATCTTAGGGCAACTCGCCGAACACAACTCGCTGCCAAGCAACCCGCCGCGAAGAATATTTTAATCAAACCGCCGTTGAGTTTTCTTAAGATATTTGCTAATAAAATATTCAACCCGCTGATAACCTGTTCAAACCGCTGGTAAGCAAACCGCTGCTTAGTAACAACTCGCCGCTTGAGCAACTCGCCACCTAAGCAAACCGTTGGTAAGCAAACCGCTGCTTAGTAACAACTCGCCGCTTGAGCAACCCGCCACCTAAGCAACCCGCCGTGTGTCAGAGGGTTGGTAACAAACGTCATTTGATGAAGAACGAGGCTTGAACTGTTTTGTCCAAACGTCATTTGATGAAGAACGAGGCTTGAACTGTTTTGTCCAAACGTCATTTGATGAAGAACGAGGCTTGAACTGTTTTGTCCAAACGTCATTTGATGAATGTTCATCAGATTTGAATTCCTTGAACTCCTGACGTATGAGATATCAGTCTTTTTGGTAACCAAACTCCGAGTCTTTCCTTTAAAGGATTGACAGATGTACCTGCACTTGAGTTAGAAGTACCTGCACTAACATAAAGAGTTTGATTGCATTCATATGGGTTAGTGATATCATCATTTGAACCATTTGGAGGTTCACTGTCAACTTTGGTTGTGCTATCTATGAACACCTTTCCAGTAGGTATCCACCTAAGACTAACAGTCTTGAAAATTCTACCCGTTGGTTTCCACCTAAGACAAGATCTAGGAGTGTGTGGTTTCTCATGCACAATGGAAGACTTATTGAGAGAAAACCTTTGTCCTATACCATTCTGCCTACCAGGTTTATTAGTGTGGTTCTTTGGTTCAATGGGATTGTTGTTTCTGATCTTGAGGGACTGAACTTTAGCACGAGAATTCACCTTATTCAGGATCTTTGTTATACAATCATCATGATTTGTATTAAAGATATATTTATGACAAATCGAACAAACAAATTTTTTGGAGTCCAAGAAGAAACTAGAATTCCTAGAGTGATCTACTAGAGGCTCACCATTTGACATTCCACCACTACACTTAGATACAGGAGAACTCCTATATATGTTTCTAGGTTTTGGTGTACAAGCATTAGGAGTGCAGTGTGCTCTAGTAGAGGCCATATCCCTATGATTAGGAATCCTGGTTTTGTCTTGTGTCATTTTCCTAGCATCCTCTAGAAAGTACGCATGAACCATATCATTAGAACCATACGATTCTTTATGACTATTCCTAGAGTAGTTAGGTGCATTCACCTGATGAGGTTTTGCAGCAGCAGATTCTCTAACTTTAGGCAAATAATGAGGAGTGACTGTTTTTGACAAATCATTTTTCTCATCAACTTGGGAGGCAAACCGTGGTCTTGAAATTCTAGGTCGTTCAGACGTAAACGCATTCGGTTGTCTAACAACTAAATGGTTTCTAGATGGTTGTAAAGGCGGTTTCCCCAAGATTGATGCTTTGGCAAACTTAGTATCCACGCTATTTCCTTTTATCTTTCTAAGTTCATTTTTTAATGCCGCATTTGCAAAAACCTTTTCCTGAAGCTGAGCTTTTAAATCAGCATTTTCGACAGACTTTTGATTAATTTGAGAAATTAAAGATTCACTGTTGTCTTTATTCTGAAAATGCGTGTCTTTTTATTGAATCTTAAAAGTTCTTTGTAATCTGTTTCAAATGCTCATTCTTCTTTATGTAGTCGCTCATTTTCTGCAAGTAATTTAGCCACACTGTGTTCTAATTCGATGTTAATAGTTTCAATTACATCGAGGTTATTTTTAACTTTGGCTTCATTACTTGTTTCCTTCACACTTTTAATTTGTTTCTTCAAGTTGCAAATTAGTGTGGTTTTGGCCAGTAGCTGAGCTTTCAAATCATTAATCATAATATAAATTCACGATTCAGGAAATTCCTTGATTCGTACATGGTTTGTTACTTTTGATAATACTTTCTTCTTTGTTGAATTTGTTTTCAAGTGTAAAATACATTGTTTTTACAGTTGTAAAATGTTTTGAAAGTTCATTGTAAAATTTCCTTATCAACCTTATCTTTCGTTTTGAGAAGCTCAGTTTTAAGCAAAGCATCTCTGGGTCTAATCCTCTCCTACCCTATGGAACACAGTTTGGTTGAAGTAGGAGTTGTATTGATATCAATGTCTTCATACAGATGTTGTGTCATAATCTGGGTTCTGATTTGCTCAGTATGCTGTTGTTCATTAGCAAGGTTATTATGTAGACAGTCAATTGTACCTCAGGCAAATGGCTCTTTTTCCATTTACTGGTCTGAATAAATATAAAGTTAAACCTTGATATCCACAACCTATTGTGTGGTTAATCAATTCCCTGAATGCTTCTTGTATCTGCTTGTCGGCTTTGTCCACAGCTTTCTGGACTACCAACCCAGCATAACTGCTTCACGATATTGACCTTTTCCTCTTGCCATTTGCATCTGAAGGTTTCAATCTCTGTTTTGCTGTAAGCATATTGTTGTTTTCAGGCTTAATTTAAAGCTGTTCTTTTTGATACAGTCGAAGCTGTCATCTATTTGCTTGACTGGTTGATCTGATAAATATCTTGAGACTGCATCTTGACAACTTGATTTAATTTGATGATGCTCATGAAGTTATTTTCATCATGCAACATGACTCCCATTTCTTTTGTGGCCATTAAGTTCATTTTCTTTCATGCGTAATACACCATATGTATGTACAACCTCATATGAATGTCCGCCTTTAAGTGTATCCAGGGTTATCGAGTAAACACAAGTCTATACGAATAGGTTCACAGCGCGTTGAGTCTTCGAAGTCTTGTTGCCAACCTTGATTCAGAAGATCCGTTGCATTTACCCCTTTGGAGGCAAGAAATTCCTTGAACTGTGTTCTAAGTGCTTGAAGACAAGTCTTTGCATTAACCCCATGAAGATTCTCTCTTTCAAGTTGTAGCCTTAACTGATCCTGAATTATGATACATCTATATTTTGAAAGTCTGATTGCTCTTTCACCAAGATGAGCGAATGCTGGTTTAAATGGCAACAACAGCATAAGGCGGAATTAAGGAGATAGAGATTCATGAAGATGTGTCTCGAGTAGTTCAAACCATGTTCATGCTGATTGGAGTGCCTTTGTGTTGTGAGACGTTTGCGTCAGTTGAGGGCTCTCTCTTCTTTTGATTTAGAATTTGAGTTTACCATTAAATTCGATGTGTGAATAAAATTAAGGTTCTTTAAGTAGATAATGTGATTGATGTTGTGGTTTTAAATGCAATTAACTTTCAGGGTGATTTTACAAGAGTATATAGAATTAAAACCGATAAAAGATTAACGAGGATTTTTAACAAATCAATGAAAACCGGAATGGAAATAACAGGAATCAGGGCCAATGATTTAATTGTCTAAAAAACAGATAATTTTTCTGGCTAGGGTTTTTTTTTTTTTTTTTTTTATTTTTTTTTTTTTTTTTTTTTTTTAAAGATGTTTTGTTTAAATAGGCTCACCAACTGAGGGGCCTAAAAATACAGTGGGCCGTGAGCTAGAAAACAAAAACAAGTCTAACACAAATTCCATAAAACTAAAAATTGTCAATAAAATCATAGTAAACGATTGTTTGGGCTTCGAAAAATCCGTAACCAACTATTGGGAGGATATAGCGTTAATCCGTCACGTTTTCTCTACGATTTGTGAGGTCACGGGCCTTGAAACGGACTTAGCGGATCAAAAAAGTTATGGCTGTTTTACTGAAACCTTTTTCTGCACAAGATTTCATAGACAAAACGCAATGCTATCTTGAACCAAAAAACGCTAAGTGACTTTTGAATCAAAACGCAATGAACTTTATCAAAACGCAGTGGTTGAGATTTGGTCAAAACGCAATGAAATTTAAGCAAAAAACGCAACGGTCAAAACGCAATGGTCAAAACACAATGGTCAAAACGCAATGGTCAAAACGCAATGGTCAAAACGCAATGAAATTTGGTCAAAACGCAATGAAATTTGGTCAAAACGCAATGAAATTTCTTCAAAACGCAACCTGCAATCAAAACGCAATGAACCAAAACGCAACCAATGACAAAACGCAACCAATGACAAAACGCAACCAATGATCAAAACGCAACAAGAAGAAAATCAAAACGCAACAAGAAGTTTTCCAGTTTATCAAAACGCAACCTAGAAAAATACGACCTTTTCACAAAAATCGCCTTTATAATCACCCTTTTTGACCTTTTAAACTGATTTCTCCTTGCACAATTAGCTAACTTATGCCTAGATCTTGCTTAATACTTAAACATTACACATCTAAGCACAAAAAATTCGGGTTTGATTTTTTTTCTTTTGACTTCTTTTTGACCCACGAATTTGATCTTGTTGAACCACACGAATCAACAACGAATCCACACGTGGCTCTGATGCCATTGTAGGATTCCTCAAATATTCACAAATATAAACTAGTGAGAGTTAGGGAGAGAGATGGAATGGAGAGCTAAATTATGTAAAACACAGTAAAGAGTGTGTGTAAAATAATTTCTTCCAACACCATCTCCATATGTGGAGAGGGTTTAAATAGTTCTTACACGCCCCATAAAACGGGCTATGGTGTGGGCTTACAGTGGGTAAAGACCCGGCCCAACACCATAAATCATACGATTACTGTACCTACTACGAGCTATGCTAAATAAGAAATACATGGGGTGACCGAGTCTTTTTTCTTAATCCTAACAAGGAGGAAGATTGTGACTTTGTCTCCAAGGTTCAAGAATAGCCCTTCGGTGTTTTTGTGAGTAGCCACGAGATGATTTGCTAGAGGAGGACATGATAGTTATGAGGAGAGATGAGGAATTTAGAAGAGAAGAAGTGATTATGTGTGAAGAGGATGAGTGAGATGATGTTGTTTAATACGAAAATTTTATGTAAAGAATGGTGTTTAGAGAAGGAGACATCTAAAAGGTGTTTGATTTATTTTAGGAAGATTAGTTGTGGTCAGAAGTATGATAGGGGACAAGAATGCTGAAAAGGAGGAAACATGAAGAATTTCGTGACTCCTTCTATTGGCGGTCCCATAAACATGGGGCGGTCCCATATATATTCGGGGGCAGCTGAATGTTTTTGGGGGGCCGTTTTCTAGAGAGTTACGAAATTTTCCATATTTCCCTTGTTTTTTAGGCAATCAACCCTAAGGAATAGAAAGGTTGGAGGGGATGGTTTTGTCAGCATCTTTCCATCTTTCAAGAATCACATATTCTAGTTAAAAAAAATACATGCGCTGGGGCTAGGTAGAAGCATATAAATCACATAAAAGTCCATAAAAAGTCATATAGCAAGCAACAATGATTTAAGGGAAGTTATACATGTACTAGAATATATCATAATAATATCTAGTTTAATTCTATCGGCAAAATAGTCCTAATATGTACTTGTGTTACGTTGGTACATCAAGTTTACGTGTGATGATTATGATGTGCACATCGAACATCTTCAGGAATTTCATCAGTTGAGGTATTATATAAAGGATTCATTGTTATCGGATAGGAGATGAATTTATGATGATTTAGAGAAAATTCGGTTAGTTTGTCTAGAAATTTTGACAACAAAAGTCCGTATGGCAAGATGCCATTGGAACAATGTTTGAAGTCATTTATTCAATTTATGATGAAATGAGAGATGTTGAAGGGTGTGGAGGAAGTAATGCAGAAGAGCATATAGGCTTCACAAGCCAATAATAGATTTTTGTCAATATCAACAGTACATATGATGTTCTTTACGAGATTATATGTGAGTGTTGTAGTTTTGAGATAAGGACAAATCTCTTCGACGAAAAGATTGTATGGATCCTCAAGTGCAAACTTGAAATCATTTAGACGTTTCTTAGTTATATTGTATATGATTGAGGTTGGATGAGTTAATTTGGTATAGAAAGGATCTTTTGTTGGAGAAGTGTTGTGTTTGTTGATGGATTTTAAAGACCATTCATTGTTTTAAAAACAATGTCCTTTAAACGAAATGTTGAGTAGTGTTTCAAAATCTCAAAATGATGCACCAACTCGTTTACCATTTATTTCAAATAATATGATCCAAAGATCACTTAATAGAGTGAGTTCAAATGTTTGATAAAATTCATGTATGAATTTTGGATATAAGTTTCCTTTTAATGAAGGAGGGTTTGAAATCCAGTTTTGTGATGATGATGATAATGATCGATTGATTATGATGATAATTAAATGAACGATTAAAGATGATGATAATGATCAATTAATGATGATCGGAAAAAAAATGACGAAGATCGGTGTAACCTATTGATGAAGGGAAAAGGGGAAACGGTGGGAAACGGTTAGAGAGAAACATACACTAACTGTGTGAGAAAAAGTGAGGAAAATATATAAAAGAAATTAAAAAAGAGACTTTATATAGTGGCAGAAAATTAGGTTTATTAAGTTTAAATCTTAGATTAATCCCCACCATTAGATCAAACCCAAATGGATGGTGAGGATTTGTCCCTTGGTATGTGAGGAGAAACTGGTATGCAAATAAACTTTTGCCAATAAGATTAAAAGATAAGCCATTGTAATTTAACTTGCTTTGAGAATATTTTTGAATAATTAACATTTAACATTATTATTACAAAACTCGTTTGAAAGAAAGTAGTTAGTATTTATAAAATTATAAAAACTCTAATTCCTCAATAATTTTTGAATAACCATTTAGCATTTAGCATTATGTCATTTTACATGTTAAAATTACACTTACAGCTATTCTACTAAACACTTATATAAATTAAAATGCTACTGCTAACTGATACTGTTAGTTTCAACAAACACATCCACGTAGCTGATACTGCTAGTTTCAACAAACATATCCACGTGGTATTAATATATTTGTAGAAACTCGTCGGGATGGGCTGAATTGTGTATAGTCGAGTGGGTTTAACTGAACCCACTAAAATGAGTTCTCCCAATTGGAAGTCAATGTGAGCTCGAATCACTAACTGGCCGTTCTAAAAAAACCCCTACTACCAATCAGGATAAATTCATATATACTCAAGTTAAAATCAAAATATCATATTTTCTCAAAATATAAGTTTTTAGTGCATAAAGACCGACTTTAAAACACGTGTCAAAGAAATACGAAATTATGATGTTTAAATTGAGTATATATAAATCGTATTAAACGATAGATATGACCTAAGCCCGATTATGGTTCTGAGTCCATTAGGGTTTCATTATATATATATATATATTAATTATATTTATTAAATAAATTTATATTTTATATATATATATATATATATATATATATATATATATATATATATATATCGTATAAATGAAACGTATCATTTACGGGGTTTACATTGTTCAACATGGTATCAGATTGGGTCCGACCCTAAGATCTAGGTTGGCTAAGTCGATCCGCATCCTCTATGCCACCACGTCAAATCCTATACACCACATGTAACAATCGTTTTTTTTTGTTAGAGATAATTAGAATGAGGTAGAGAATATAATTCAGAGAAATGAAATTGAATGAGAAAACTCATTGAATTCCACTGTATAGTAGCGGACGAGAATTGAAAAAAAATTATAATGAAATATTTTTGTTTCCTTATAAAAACATATAAATAAAACTATTAACTAATATTTAGTATAAACACATCACATAAACTATTAACAAATTTTTATTAGTTTAAGTTATATACTTATTTAGTTTTATTTGTGATGAAGCAACCTAAAAAGTTGACCAGACAGATAACCTGCTTGCAAATAAACATAATATTTCATTAGTTATGAAGCAAAGTCTAAAAAAGTCAAAAAAATAAAATAAATATCACTACAATAAATACCAAAATTTATAGATGTGACTTGCACGTGGTGTAAAAAGTCAAATTCTCTAATTTCCATCACAAAAGATACGGAAGATAAAAACTTGCAAATTACAAAGAGATTCTTTCTCGAGATTTAGATATTCTCCGCCCAATTGAAATCTCTACCAACCAAACAAGATAAATAAAAAATATTAATTCGTATACAAAACCTTACTGAAAAACGAATATTTTTGATGTACGAAGTATTGTAAATTATTCAAATACAAACTAATACTTTCTTGTAAACGACATTTGATGTTGAATTTGAATACAAAGCAACATATTTCCATGGAAAAATCAAGAACAACTTTAGCAGATTCTAAGCTTTCTAAGGAAAAATAAAAAATTCTTCTAAACCCGCTCTCTTATACAAAAGCACTTCCGTTATCTTGCTTGACCTCATCCGTTGCAGCCTTGAAACATATGTTTCAGTATAGAAAAGAAACCGCTATCATTATATCTCAATGAAAACACATCATATAATTGATGTATATGCATAATATTAGAACTATTTGGCCATTTAATCTACTCACAGACTTTATGATCTCCAAAGAGAGCATTGGATTAAGTGACTTCGTTTTCATAGAGCATTCGGTTGTTGCTCCTTATTTGGTATGTCCAGCAAATCCTAGTGTTCAACCATGGTTGTTGCAAGATCTTAAACCTGAAAGCCGATAAGAAGGTTAAGGTTATACAACTTAACTAAAACAATTACAAAAGTAATTTCAATTTGGCCTGAAATGATCTTACCCTTTGTGTGTCAATCCATGAATACTGAAAAAACATGACACAAAAAGCACCATCAACCCGAAAACTAAGAAACCGTTAAGGATCATGCATAAAAGGCTCAAGAACAATCATAGACCAAGTCGAATAATGGTTATCTGATTTCTCGTAAACTATATCGCCAAGAAAAAACTCATCTAACATTAAACACCTCCTCTGCCTTCTTCAAAAAAATTGTCCCTTTTCCCCTAACCATCAGCATGTTAAACCCCTTATCCTCCTCACTCTTATACCCATCATCATTAAACTCGTCATACTTCACTAATGATTTCCTATACCTGTTACTTTTATTAACCTTCTTACCCATAACTTGATCACGTGTTATAAAGATACAACGTAACCTGAATTGATCCATTAGTAAGTAAATGGGTCAAAATTAGCAAAAAACATGTTAAGTACCATACAAAGGCAATTATAAACTATTTATACTATTACATATTACTTTCTAAAAAATGCGCATATTGCGTGTTTGCTTTAGTCATTCATCAATGAACCTTCAACCCTCGGGTGAGCAATGTTAGATATAGAGGTAAATGAACACTTACTTTCAAGCGCTCTCCATAGAAGACGTCATTAGCTAACTTTCAAAGCTTTACTTGTTTAGCCCTTCCGTTGAAGAGACCTCATCTCCCAACAGCTTCTTTGCATAGCTCCTAAATTCCAGTTTTGGATAAGAACCATTTTTATTGTTCATTATTTCTTTAATGAATTCAGCTTCTGTTACCACTAATTGAGGTTGATGACAATGCCAATACGAAAAATTCCTTCCTAGAATCAAGAAATTCGACAAAGGATTAGAAACTTATAGACTGCAATCCTTATTAAAATATCAGGAAGTATACATTATTGAATATCAATAATATAACCATATAAGTTCATCGATGCATGAACATGAGGCATAAACCTAATAAATATCTCACGTGATAAATGACCACGGGTTTACCCATGGATTGCTTTCGCGTATCAGATATCTCCTTGATATTTCCATGGAGGAATTTGTAAGAAGGTCCTTTAATTCCTTGAGATCTCAAGACATATTATATATGTATAGGCATCCGACATAGTTTGTGAAGAAGCTTCGTAATCGTCACTGTAAGAAACTAAACCTGTGCAGCTTTGCAAGTATAGAAGGAAAGCAAATTTTAATGGTTTAATGTTTATTGATTGTTTCTGTGCTGTTGATTGGTTAGTGAATGATGATAATGCAGTCTCTAAAAATTGTCCAGGTTATGCTAATATGGAGTATGGTAATTCAGTCACTACATAGCCCTACACTTTAGTCAGTATTACGGTTTTAGTTAGTAGTAAGACTCTAGTCAATATGTACCTTAAAAACATATTGATGAAACAATAATACGGTCTTGGTAAACATAAAAGAACAAACATGTGAAATTTGCTAAAAAATTTCAGCATCCATAACAATTGTGCAGGCTAAAATTAAGATATGTTGACCATAGTAACACGATTCTTAAAGTACGCACTGTGAACATGTTATGGTGGGTATTTGGTTGTGTGATTTAAAACTGACTGATGTGACAAAATACCACTGAATCTGTAGGGTTTATCTCCTTATTTTAGAGCACATGCTTGAACAAATTGTCACAAGAAGGTCGCAAGATAAAATCTCACAGATTAGTACCATCGCATAGTTCCTATTTTACTTTCAATCTATATAATACAACATTTTTTGGTAGTACCATGTCATCCCTCAGTATGCTGGACTATAAACATGTAGCTACAACAACTGATGAGGTGTCATTTTATACACTTTTTAGGGTCATTTAACCCCCTAAATCATGCAAATATGCTCAAAATACGTGCTTAATCGTTTCTTTTTGTATTTTTAGCACTTGGATGGCATTTGAAGGCAATACACGTGACTTGGGCTCATTTCGGGAAGAAACGGATGAGATTACAACTCTACACAAAAGTCGATGAAGAAAAGCCATACAGTGGCTGGAGACGGTGTCGCAATTTCTAGCGACGGCATCAAGATGTGCTAGAGATGGCGTCAGGATCTTTGAGACGGCGTCAGAACGTAACCGACTTAATGAAACCCTAGAAGATTTGGCGTAGCGACGGCGTCAAAACTATAAAGTGACGCCGTCGTGATTGTTTTTCTATATATACAAACTCAGTTTTAGGGTTTTAAAGTGTGGAACTTGTGGGATTCGAGAGTCATACTTAGGGTACAAATTTTATCAGGTTTTGGGTCGATTTTAAGGTTCTTAAACCCTCTTGTATCAACCTTAACTTCATGTTTTAATCAAGTGCAGTTCTTCTATCTTTTAATCTTTTAATATGTCTTGTTGTTTGATTAATTGTTGTTCTTCGCTTCTCTTTAACATGCTAGGCTAAATTAATTAGTGTTTGCTTATAATTGCATGAAACTTGATTTGTAACTCCTTTTAATATTGCTTCTTGTTGATGAGTGTGCGCGTTAGGCTCTAGAAAACTAGCTTCTTAATTGCTTGCGAAGACGTCTAGGAAAACGTAATTGTGTAGAAAGGATACCATCGCAACAGTCTTCATATTACCTTGTTTTGATATGGTTGATCACCTTTTAAGTGTTTTAATGCATGTAATGTACTCTTAGGGGCCTTTTAATAGTCTTCATACTACCTTACTTGTGCGTTGCCTTAACAGAATATTACATAGATGGCGGGTTCGTGTAATTCGTTCATTAATTAGGAAATACTTACACACTACATCACAAGGGTGACGGGCAATAGAATTAGGAGGAGCAATTTAAGGAGTAGTGCATGATTAAGTGAACACATTTGTTTACCTATACGAGTTTCCACATTAGTTTAGACTGAATTTAGTTTAATAAGTTTAATTAGTTAAAAAAAACCCCTTCAAACCCGAGATTTTAATTGCTTTCATAAAAATACAAAAATAATCATCTTTCATGTGGAAACTAGAAGGGGGGTTGAATAGTTTACAGGTTAATTAACATTTTAAAATTTTACTTCTAAAATTGTTAGATTCGAGTATATGTTCAACCAACCAACAATATGAACCAACAATGTATATATCTACTAACAATAACTAAACAAACAATAAGTCAGAATCACAACACTATAAAGAGATGAGGGAATGAACAATCAAACCAAGACACCAAGATTTATGGTGGTTCGGTTACGAAGCTCCTCTTCGCCCTACTCCACTCCCCGAGTATCCTACTCGAGATTTTACTATGTCAACAAGATCCCTTTAGGAGGAGAAAACCGTTTACACTTCGCTTAAGTTGTTTTTCGACACTAAGCTAAATGTCGAGTCCTAATCTTAGCTAGAACCAATCTACCACTTCACAAGTAATACATAATCACAAGATCTACACTATCAGATTTATACACTATCCGATTTACACACAAGATGATCAAGATAGAGATTTGGTTCTTAGAAGAAAGAAGAAGAAATCACTAGACTACAACAATTCGTTTCTTGGCGAATAAGAATGTTCTTCTCTTGCACTTGATAGAGGAATGAGAAAGAAGAGATTAGATCACTTAAAACAAGATTAAACAGTGTTAGTGATCAAGATATTTAGTGAGAGAAATAAGGTTTAGAGAGAGAAAGATAACTGAAAAATTCGTGCAAAGAGGTGTATTATTTAGCTGAGAATAGTGTAGTATTTATAGGCAGGAGATCCCAACGGTCACTGGTGGCGGTCCTGGCGGTCCCAGATATATCTAGGGGCCGCCCAGCCTATCAGAGGGCCGCCACTAGACTGACACTCCCTTTTTTGTCTTTTAGTGGGGAAGGTTAGATCTGGTGTGGAAGGTTCCATTTTAGGGGGAAAACCATATTTGAATTTTATATTTAAATAAAACATTCCTTTTATTTAAAAAGTATTTTGTATATATTTTAGTAAAAATACTTTTGTGAAAATGTAATGGTTAAGAAAAAATATTTTCTTGATCACTAATCATGTTTAAACGATTTGTTTGTACATACCTTAATTGATTTACATTTAAAATGGAAATTTACGATTAATAACTTGTAAACATTTATTTTTTTCGTAAACGTTTTTACATTTTGTTATCTTCAAAACATCGAGAGGTCAAAAAATATAAATAACGTTTTTTGACATTATATGTATTAACATTTTAACCCCTAGACCTTAGTTACATTTAGTTCGAACCTTCACACGCTATTCCCCTATAGAACGATAACAACCCCCGAGTCTTACCTATACTACACTACAACGGTTAGGTACTCTGCCTAGGGGATTGTAAAACTTCTTGTGAGTTTGCAAAACATGCATCAACAACTAAAACTCATACACATCTTGAATCATTCTAATCCAACATCTGTACATTTTAAGGCAAACAAATAAAATTATTTTTCCCAAATCCAAATATTCCATACATTGCTTTCTCTGAACTTGTGAAGCTCCGATACTGATAGGTACTACACCTGTCTTTATAACATAATGTTATAACATGTCATAACTGATAGTGTTTGGATGTTTCTATGATATTTGAAGTTGTTATACTCACACTTAAGATTGCGTATACTTCTTATCCCGCATCTTTAAGATAAACAAACTACTAATTAAGATTTATTAGTGTACCTGACCCAGTTACCCTGCAGCAGTAATAGCTTGCCTATGCTTCTTATCCTGAACATCACCATTAGCAAAACCACCATTTCCATCACCATTACTGATCACACTATCAATAATCACCATTGTGGCTGAATCTTTATGACTTTTGCTTCCCACCAATGCTGTTCAAAAGTAAGATTGCGTAACATTATGTCGAGTTTGTTGTCGTCATCATTGCGTAACTTGTTTCACATAAACTGTCCTTTTTGGAATTTTTATCTTTTTGTTTCCTTCATTACTACAACTTCAAACAACTGAACAATATATTTTACAGTCCATTTTATTAAATGGATTAACATGACATAATAACTTTTCAAAATAGATTCCCAAACACCCTCTAAATAAGCATTTACATACCTGGAATGGCCTTGAACATGCACCAATATCCAAAACTGTGGAATACTTAAGCACCAATTTATCTCTTGAACCGACTTCCCATAATCCAATGTCTCCTACATTTGTTCTAACTCATGCACCTGAACCACAATCTAATGTCTCCTACGTGGCTTGTGCCTTTCTACAAAGATTCACAGGCTGAAACGGTTTCACCTAACCAGATGTACAACACTATAGCATGTCAAAATGCAATTTTACATCAAATAGATCATATTGGAAGAATAGTAACACCAAATTTACCTCAATCTTTATATGATTAATATATACATTCTAATAGAAAATCAGTAATAAATTTACACTATAAATTCCTTTCATATTTTATTGGCATTGGATAAAACAACAACTTATCAAGGCATCAACCATCTTTTAACGTTTGGGATCTTGCAATCTCACCCATAACACTAACCTGAAAATGAATTAACAACAAAATCCTTTACAAAAATATATCAAGTAAATGTAAAGAAGAAAATACATGCATCATAACAATGAGATTAAACATCATATTCAGGATTGAAAAACACATACATGTTTGATTCGGATGATTTCGAATCATCATGAATCACTAAGATTGAAGGTAAAAAAATAACTAGACTAATAACTGAAAGACGAATCTGAGATCAAACAAACTTGATTATAATTTACTTTGAGAGATAGAGGAAGAGTCTACTTACCATTAGTTAGGTTCGGAACTCAGCAACAACCGTTAAAATCCATAACCATTGTAACATAATCAATCAAATTCTCAATACCTCCAATAGTATAATAAGGATAAATAAGGATATATAATAATAGTAATTAGGGGTTTTAGAATATAGACCTGATATGTTTGGGAACTTTGTGTAGGATAAATAAATTAGCTTAGTTCTGTAAAGTGAGGAAGTTGGTAATGAACAACGGTGCAAACACCAGGAATATCAAGACCCCTAGCAGCAACATCCGTAGCAAGAAGTACACCATGCTCACTTCCACAAAAACGATCAATTGCCTACAATTTAATTTCAAGATCAACATTGCATAGACTTTAAACATATAAAAAATCTATATAATAATAACTCGATTAGTACATTGACGATTATTCTTTATACGACAATATAATGCAATGAATTAAAGATTAATAAAAAACTTGAGGCGAGCATGTTGCTACATATGTGCATGAAGTGTCCAAACATTGACATCAAGAAGTTCTAAAAGAGAAGAAATATAATGCAAGGTTGCAATGGATGTGCAAAATACAATAGTTTGTCTGTGTCCATAATATATAATAAAAATATGCATCTTTATCCTCGTCCTTGCTTCTGTAAGTTCATGTTCATGACTCATTAGTATGTAAATCTGAGTAGAAATGTCTCAAACCAAGATAAATACCCATTCAATAAGCAATAAGCAAATGAGCGCTTTCAATAAGTAATACTAAATACCCTCCTAGTTTAAGACCCAATTTTAGTTATAAGAAGAACAAAGTCACAGATTTCATACCTGATCGAGCTTCCATCGGCGCCAAGTAGTGTATTTAAAGATCCCATATGGTGTGACTTCAGACTTGATTTAGGCTAATAACTGAAAAAAAACATCATGAATCTAATAATCCACAACATACAATAAAAAAAAAGAATACCATTATCAGTCTTGTAATCCCCCAATCACAAAACCACAACCTATTGGTTATTATATACATTCGTGGATAATTATAAAAATGTTCAAAGTAATATATAAAAATAAATACTCAATAATCCTGTAAGACCCCAATCAAATTCACAAACCTGGTGTTAATTGATGAGTCAACCTCAATTTGGTGAAATTAGGGCTCGTATCTATGGCCGTATAAAACATAAATCATGAATTTTTGAATAACACATTGGTTTGATAAAGATGGAATTGATTTATGGTGTTATTGATTGAGAAAAAATGGCAGGTTTTTAGAGGAAGCGTTTCTTGTGGTATTTAAATTTGTGAGCGTGGTTAAGGTTTATGGTTGAGATGATCTATTTTTGTTGTAAACATGAATATATTAAAATTAAAATCATAGAATCTAACAGGATCCTTAAACACATTATCAAACAATATCTCACTAGCATGCTTTCTTGAAATATCAATACCAGAAAGGTTGTTTTTCTTGAAAAAAAATAAAAATGCATTAGGTTTTTGCATCTTAGTGATTCGGTTATGAGTATTGAATCTCAAGAACATAGTAACTAAAAACAAAAAAATATGACTTACATTGGATGAAAGTAGTCATCTAATTGGAGAATAAGAATGATTCAAGAGATCTGACATGAGGTTGTTTAGGGTTTTTGATTTTATTTTAGAATGGAGGATTGATGAGGTGTAATTTTATATATTTTTTCGGGGTCATTTAACCCCCTAAATCATGCATTTATGCCCAAAATAGGTACTTAATCGTTCATTTTCAGGTAGTTAGCATTTGAAATGCATCTGGAAAAAATACACGTGACTTGGGCTCATTTGGAGAAGAAACGGACAAAAATACGGACCAACACCAAGACTCTTGAAGATTTGTGCTCACAGCGGCTGGAGTCGGCGTCACCAACTCTACACGACGCCGTCACAACCCACTTCGTGACGGCGTCACAACCTTTCATGACGGCGTTAGCTCGCACGACCCAACCCAAGATATAGAATATTCTCTTTCACGACGGCGTCATGATTAAAACGCGACGCCGTCACAACGATTTATCTATATATACAAATCCGTTTTAGGGTTTTAAGTGTGTAACTTTAGAGTAAAAGAAAGGGACGAACCCTAGTTTATTTAGCAGCTGTTAGGGACGATTTTAGGACCTCAAAACCCTATTATACTTCCTTTAATTCATGATTTAATCAAGTAAGACTATCTTAATAATTCAATATGTCTTGTTGTGTGATTCTTATCTGTTCTTGCTTTATCTTTAACATGCTTGGTTAAACCTTCTATTGTGTTCATTTATGATTGTATGAAACCTAGAATGTAGATCTTAGTGGTGTTGTTTCTTGTGATGAATAAGCATGTTAGGTCTTAGAAAACTAGCTTTTGTCTGTATCGCTGTTGATATGTCTAGGAAAACATGGTTGTGTAGAAAGGATACCATCGGGTAATAGTCTTCATACTATATTGCCCCTTAATATGGTTGATCCACTCTTAATATATTTTACATGCATTTAATATACTCTTGGAGGCCGGGTAATAGTATTCATACAACCTTACTTTGTGTTTTGCCTCAACGGAATATTAAATAGACGGCGGGTTCATGTAATTCGTTCATAACTTAGGAAATAGTTACATAGATCATCACAAGTGTGACAAAGTAACAACACTAGGAGAAGAAATCTAGGGAGTAATACATGATTAAATGAATACAATATTTTATTATATTGTTATCACCAGTAGCTTAGTTTATATTTAGTTAAATAGCTAAAACCAACCAACCTCTTAAATATATGATTTTACCAGCTTTCATAAAATATAAAAACACAAAAATAATCTTCTCTCAACCCTTAAAATTCTATTAGACCATAATCAAGCCTTCCCAACCTATTCCCCTAGAGAACGATAACAACCCCCGAGTCTTGCCTATACTACTACAACGGTTAGGTACTATGCCTAGGGAGTTGTAAAACTTCTTGTAGAAGTCCCTTACGACAACCGCATCAAGTTTTTGGCGCCGCTGCGTGGGGAATAGTTAGGTTTTGATCATAGTTTATCTTAGTTCTACTTGCTTGAATCCTTTCAAGTAAGATTTAATTTCTACATATTAGCTTTCTCATAGTCTATCTTTTCTTTGTGTTAATTGTTTCATAACCCATTCTCGTCAACCACCATAGGAGACGAGAATCCTATCCGCACTCTAGGAGACTACTCCAAACCTAGCCACGAGGGCTATAGGAATACCATCGAGCTCCCCGTAGGGAACAACGTTGTACCTCTTCGATCTAACACCATCCAGTTGGTGCAAAATGGATGCTCATTCCACGGACTTTAGTCCGAGGATCCAAACCAACACCTCAAGGATTTCTTAAAACTAGTGGTCTCACATGACCTTTACGATGAAAACAGGAAAAGAACGCGCCTGCGTTTATTTCAATTTTCCCTTCGCGATCAAGCTAGCAATTGGCTTGAACGTCTTCCAGCAGGATCCATCACCACATGGGAGGATCTTACTACCCGATTCCTTGCTCAATTCTTTCCACTGGGAAGGACCACAAAACTCCGCAATGATATCCTAATGTTCCAACAACATCATGGAGAATTTTTATCCGAAGCATGGACTTATTTCACGGACTTACTCCAAAACGTCCCTCATTATGGCATAAACCTTTGGCTCAAAGTCTAAATTTTTTATGACCATATCAGTCCCGTCACAAGACGAACCACTGACCAATCGGCCGATGGTAAGCTTTATGACCGAAACGTCAAAGAATCCTGGGCATTATTAGAGGACCTCGCCCTCTATGACAATGAAAGTTAGAACGACCCAAGGGATTTCGCTAAACCGGTCAAGGCAATCGCTTTGCCTTAAGATATCCCGAGTACATCCGACCGCCGCCTCATCAAGCTTAAAAAATAAGTCCAACGCTTGATGGAAGCTCATCTTGCTCCGACACAACCTACTCAAGTAAATAAAATCACTACCTCATGTGAGATCTCCAGTGGTCACCACGACACTCAGTATTGCATAGAAGATCCCGAACAAGCCTTTGTTGAATACGCATCCTTGCGTACCGATGAAGCGGGAGGTAAGTGGTATACTTTCAAGCCCTAGTAAAACGATCTTGGTGACACCTATAATCCATCATGGAGAAGTCACCCAAACCTTAGGTGGAGACAACCCCAAAATTCTCAAAATATTTTTTCAAACCCACCTAACCGGTTCCAACCTAACGGTTCAATCCCAAACTGTTCTTTCAACAACAATCCTCGAAGCTTTAACAATCAATCAAACCTTGAAGGATTGGTATCCAATTTCATGACATCTCAAGACGCTAGATTGTCTAAGTTTAAAGCCGATTTCAAACAAAAACAAAGTAAGATGACCAACAAAATTGACACAGTGTTGAAAGCCATCACCGACCAAATAGCGGGTACACTACCTAGCAACACGGTTAAGAACCCGAAACTGAGTACCTCCCCAGTTTTGTCTGCTCGTTCTTACCTAAATATGGACCCACAATGCTCAAACCATACCCACGGTTCAATCAACACCGTCACAATCCATACCGAGCAACAAAGCTCCTCTTATGATGATGGAGAAAAAGAGAATAAGGAAGAAGAGGACGACCCAGAAAATATCCACGTCAACCCTCCTAAACCACCCGATCCATCCGTTAGATTCATCACCGAAAAAGTCCTCAAATTTAATTCATTCTTCGAATCACTCAGATTGGTTCCTTCATCATCCAACACTGAACTCATTTGCACTAAAGAAGAAGATAGCGATGTGATGTTTATTGAGATTGTCCCGAAGGATGACAATTCCTGCACGGAGGAACCCGAAGCAGGAGAGCAAGAAGTAGAGTATTTTGACATATTCCCGACTAGGTGTGAACTCGCATATCACAAGTATCTCATGTGTGGCCTAATCCCTTCAATATTTCTACGAAACCCCATCATTATGGAAGGATGCCCTTCGAACTTTAAGATACCATGCAACATTGGGCATGTGCATGTAGAAAAAGCCTACATTGACCTTAACTCCCCTCTAAATATCATGACCCGAATGATGTATAATTGGATCATGAGGAGAAAACTCGACCCTAGGGAAAATGCGAATGGATGAGTTAGCAATTTTATAGGAAGGATTAAAGAAATGCATGTCCTCTTAGGAAACTTCACCTATATCATAGACTTCATGATTATTGAGGACATTAGCTCAATTATAGACCCTAGGCTATCACAAGTAGTGCTAGGGAAACCTTTTGTAGAAATATCCAACATGACTCATGACCCACCCGAAGGGGTAGTCAGGCTCACCAACGGAAACAATGAAGTTGCCTATAAGATGCCCCATAAGATAGAACAATATGACTCATTGTCAAATCTAGAAAAAGAGCATACAAAATCAGTCTATCATAGGAACGAAGAAGACAAGAGGAGAGGAGTGGAGTATGTAATGAGAAAAGTATTAAGATTTTACAAAGAATGCCTAGAACTCGGACCCGAACACCTAACTGGAATGGATGATGAAGGAGAAGTCACGTAAGAACGTGTGACTTCGAGTCTAGCTACAAGACTCGTAAAATAAAGAAAAGCGCTTTTTGGGAGGCAACCCAATACTTATTTTTCCCGCATATTAGGAGTGTCATGTGTTTTATTCTTTTCATTTTATTCTATCATGTTCGATCCCCAATCTTGTAATCATGCTTTATTTTATTTTTAACCTCGTCTTAATTGCAATCAAAGGTATTTTAAAAATAATAAGTGTAGGGGAAATTATCCGGTTTTTGAACCAAGTTCAAGCATGTTAAATAAATTGTTTAGATTAATTCGCGTCAGTTTCGAGTCATATGAGTAAATTTCAATCTCGGTTTTATGCAGCTATGTGGAATAAGGAATAACTTATGGAATCAAGTGAAGGAAATTTTTCATCAAAAAACAAAAATTTCGTTTTGCACAAAGCGTGGACACGGGCGTCACGTTTACACGCTGACGACCCTCACACGACACCTGTGACGGCGTTCAGGAAACCCTGACGGCGTCAAACGCCCCCGGTCTAAGAAAACTAAAATTGTTAATTTTTTTAAAAATTAAAACATTGCATTAGACATTTATACTATGTTACTATTCTTTTAAAAAACTGCAAAACAATGAGTTTAACAATTCTTCCATCCTATCATTACTGCTTATATTGAGTCAAACCCTAAATTCAATATTAGGTTATATCTATAATATCGCACATTTTAATGCTTGGTATAGTGTCTTTGTCTTTGATTACAAGTATATTTGTATGAGAATAAAGCTTGGAAGTTCTTTGGAGTTCAGTTGGATGATTCTTGAGGACGAAATTAACAGTTATCGTATGTTTCTTTCTCTATTATGAGGCAAACCAGGGAGTACAAGTTTTAATTTTCTTGTTTTTACATTTCCCTTTAAATTGGTTTTTTTACGGGTACTTCTATAGAACATTAGAGACAATGTTCAACTTAAGTATAGGGGGGAAAATAAGCCTTAGAAACTATTCTTTCATTTGCCATTTGCTTTGTCCTTAAAATGATGGGTAATATATCGAAACATAGCATAAGAGGTAATTTTGACCCAGATTTAAATTTTTTATGACACATACCGACGAAAACCGAGTATTAATAGCATCTCATGGATAGGAATTTATATTACTAGCACAAAAACCCTCAAATTACACCCCCAAAAATGTAAGGTTCGCCCTTAGATATTATACCTTTAGCTTGTTCGATTTAAGGAGTGAGCAATCATGTGTGTCTATTCCGTCGTTACGGATGTGTATGCGTATTTTTGTCACCTTTTCTGGAACATTCGTATCGGTTACTTTAGGATTATGAGAGTGTACCGGTAGTATATTAAATTCTAGAACATGTTTTGGTGATGCATCCCGAGACCACGTAGTGAGTATTAGGATTTGCTTGATAAGAGGCATTAGGATTAACCCATATTTTAAACCTGTAATTGTTATGATGATCACATCGATCATGTAACTATCCGACACCCTTGCCATGCACTCATTTTTAGTGCAGGATACCCCTAGTACAACCCTCCGAGCCTATCCTTTTTTACGGTTCTTGTAATTTTCTGGTGGATTCCAGATTATTAATGAAGAGCATTGTCATTATAAAACCAATCGTTACACGCAAATCGCCTTAGCCTATATAACAACCCACAATTTTCATCAATGTAAATATCCATCTATTAAATTAGATGCAGGCGGAAATATCTTAACGGCTATCTTTAATTAATGAAATTCTGTTATGCCTCAAACAGTACTAACGATCAACCAACAGTACTAAGTTTAGCCTAACAGTACTAACTTTAAGCCTAGCCGTATTAACTTTACCCAGTAGTATTAAGATATGTCTGGCAGTACTAACTTAATATTGGCAGTACTAACTTAATACTGGCAGTATTAAGTTTATACCTGGCAGTATCAACTCTAATTTTGTTCCAACAAGCATTTCCATCATAAATTTAGATTCTCACAAGCTCTCTTTCTGTTTTTCAGCTCACTGTATCTCTCATTTCTTTTTCTCACCAATTCACTCCTTCTGTTTTTATTTTAAAAATCTCTCTATTCTTTTGAGCTCATAATTTCTCTCTGTCTGTTTTTTCTTTCTCTTAATTCTTTTAAGCTCACCAATTCAGACAGTTATGTACAATGTTCCATCAATTTCATTAGTTTCATGCTGCCTTATCCACTTCTAAGTGTGTGAACTCTTAAGAGAGGTGGGTCATTAGACTATTTAGATGTAGTCTCAAACCTAGTTTGAGCATCTACACCTCCTAATATGGTATCTTGGACACCAGGAGACCATATACCTGAACCATGATTCCCATAAGGAACTTTTGCCTCATTAAGTGTTTTCATAGATTGGGTCCCTTATTATGTTAGCCACTGGTCCTGCTCTCTTCTAAGCTAGAAGCTTAGTGGCAGCCTTTTCCAATTCCATATATAATTCATAATTAAATTACAAATATATATGATAATGATTATTATCATGTAATTATTCTGTCACCCAACTCCTTATGGAAAGCCTCATCCCCAACCTTTTCAGGGGGACCACCAGACTGAGGTATCTTAGTGTCCCGACCTCTTTTGGCTTGCCTAGGTGTTTGATTCTTTACACACTTCTGTTTGATGTTACATGTCCTTCCATCCATTCTTGACTGCATATTGACATAATTAGCCTCCTCTCAATCAATACTTCAGAGGTAAAGCATTCAATACCATGTACTCAATATGCTTAGCCTGCAAAAGTTAGTCCAGAACCAAGAATACACAATCCAAAGTATTTTCTTGTTTAGCAGTATTAATTGTGACTAACAGTTTGAACTAGCAGTCCTAAGTATAACTAGCAGTACTAATTATACTTAGCAGTACTAAAACCTGCCTAGCAGTATTAACCTTACATCTACCAGTTTTATTTCTAAATTTATCTCTAATACTATCTCCAAATCATATTAATCATTAGTCTAACAAAACGCCATCTTCAAGATTAAGTAATACCAATGCAAAGCACTCAAAAGTTTAAAACCTGCTAACATCAAATGCCTTTGTGAGAAGATCTGCAACATTGTGATCTGTATGTATCTTAATCACTTGAATGAGCTTCTTCTCATAAGAATCTCTGATGAAATGGTGCCTTCTTTCAATGTGCTTGGTTTTAGAATGAAACACTAGATTCTTCACAATACAAATGGTGCTCTTATTATCAATGTAAATATTGTTGTTCATGAAATTGAACCCATAATCAAGCATCTAATTTTGGATCCACAACACCTGTCCACGGCAATTTGCAGCAGCAACATACTCTGCTTCAATAGTAGAGTTGGCAACTATAGTTTGCTTTTTACATTGCCATGAAATTAACCTTTTTCTAAGAAATTGACAACCTCCTGTTGTGGATTTCCTGTCAAGGCTAGCTCCAGCATAATCACTATCAGAAAAAGCTTCCAAGTCAAATGGTGAATCCCTATGATACCAAAGGCCCAATTTAGGTTGACCTTTCAGGTATCTAAAGATCCTCTTCACAGCATGAAGATGTGAGATTTTAGGAGTAACTTGGAACATTGCACAAGCACAAATAGAAAACATTATGTCAAGCCTAGAAGCTGTCAAGTACATCAATGATCCAATCATTGATCTGTATAAATGAACATCTACATCCTCAGCTTCTTCATCCTTGAGCAATGCCTTGTGACTCTCAATTGGAGTGCTTGTTGTCTTTATTGTGATAAAATCAAACTTCTTCAATATATCAGCCACATACTTGTCTTGGCTGATGAAGATTCCATCATCTCTCTGCATGACCTGCAGCCCTAATAAGAAAGTGAACTCCCCTATAGAACTCATCTGGAACTTCTTGTGCATCAAACTTTTAAACTCAACATATAAAGACTTCTTTGTAGACCCAAGAGGATGTCAATCAACATACTCCTTACTAACAAAGATATCACCTTTGTCCTTTCTTGAGATAAACAAAGTATATTTTCAATGATCCCTTTTCCTAAATCCATTTTCCTAATAATTATGTAGACCAAGTTCACAATACCACCAAATGCTTAGAGCTTGATGTTTAGAACCATATAAAGCTTTTTCTAACCTTATAAACTTTTATCAAGGAACCCCCCCCACCCCTTTTTTTTGTGGATCATCCCAAAACCAGGAGGTTGGCACACATACACCTCCTCTTTAATAGTATCATATAAGGCACTCTTCACATCCATATGGTACATAATAAACCTCATAAATGATGCATAGGCCAAAAATAACCTGATTGCTTCTATCCTAGCAACAGAAGCAAAAATCTCATCCTAATCAATGCCTTCTTCTTGGGTGTAACCTTGTATAACCAGTATTGCCTTATTTCTAACTACTATCCCTCTCTCACCTTTCTTGTTTCTATAGACCCATTTTGTTCCAATGGCATGCTTGCCTTTGGGTAAATCAACTAATCTCCAAACCTTCTGTAATCTAAACTGTAGCAACTCATCTTGCATTACCTCTATCTAGCTTGGATCTGTCAAAGCTTGTGTCACACTATCTTGGGTTCTATATGTAAAGAAAAAAAAGGCAAATAAGCAGTTTTGATCATCTTTGTGATTTGTTCTCCTCTGCCTTTTGATGTAACTGACCATTGAAAGTTCTTCAGAAATCTCAGTCATCTTCCTTGTTTGAGTAGCTGAATTTATCTCTCTAATGATCTGGTCTTTTAAGGAATGTATCCTTGTTGAATTCTGGTTGTGGAATAGACCTGACATTCACATGGTGGTTTTCCAAGTTGTTAAGGTTACCTCTTTCAGGCACCCAGCAGTGCTCCAACAACATATGCATCCACTAAAGATACCATTATATAGAAGATCAGCCATATTCTCCAAATCAGGCATAAATGGAAACAGTAGGAAGATCATCAGCATTGTAAAATTTAGCCCAGAGCATACTTAACACATGGCTAACAGTACTATCTCAGTTAGTGCTGTTAGATTAAAATAACTTTTTCTTTTAGTTTAAAAGCAAAATTAATCCAATCAACTCTGAAAACTACCATTTCTGGTCATCATTCTTTTATTTGAAGCTCCTCCTTCCTTCTCTTGACCAATTCATTCACCCTTATTTGCTGGTTCCTTCTTCATTATTCTTTTTTACCAGCATCATCAGCAACAGCATCCTCTAGCTTCCACTAGGTCATATCTTGGGCGAGTTACACTATGGAGTAGGAGCTGTGACGTCCATAATTCAAGTAATGGTAGTCAGAATATATTGTTGAGTATAATCCTTGATAACTTGCATTACTTTATTAATTGATTCCTTACTCGTAACTGGCTCATAATTCATTAGAGTATATTGTGTAAGTAAATCAATATCAAAGAGTTCTAATCTGGTCCTACTCCTTTGCCAACATGGGATCGTTATGTCAAGAAATGGGAAGTGCAGTTTTTCCTCTATACTCACTTTCCAATTCCTAATGTAAAATTACCCTAAAAAGCCCTTTGCTATTATAGAGTATGAGCCAACAAAGTAACTCCCTCAAATCAGCCTTCCCATTCAAATATGCCTAACTGGGGTGTGCTAAGGTATTAAAGAATAGTACATTGGACCACCCAAAAAGGTCCTCATAAAACAGTTATACCGGTAGGGTTGTCTACCATGGTATTAGTTCATAAGGTTTTCTTGTTGGAGGCTTGGTCACTAAAACCCTAATATAACATAACAGTATACAAACTGACTTATTCAGCCTCCAAATAGTAGGTAATAATGTTATCCTTCATGATTTAGTTTCATTTTCATATGCCTGTATTAAAATATTTAAGAGATCCACTTCAGTCTCCAATCCTTAATGCATAAAAACGAAAACCCAACTAAAACCCACTAACAAATTCATTCAGTTAAACAAGGTCAATAGTTTTTGGTGATTGAATACACCTTACAGAATGTTGGCCCGAAATAAGTCCATATGTCATATTTATAAGGGTTGGCTAAATTAGATCTACAAGCTCTGGTCTTAACAAGAGGCTTGGTTACTTTCCCTTTCTGACCAGTTAGACAGAAGTATGGTCATTTTCAAAAAAGTTATTGTAATGCAATATCCTCTTACAAACGTACCTCCCCCTCAGCAACGTTTAAATTATAGTTTTAGAAATAGTATATTTGACTCAAGCCCTTATGTGGCATAAATTAGACTCCAATCTAGTTGTAGCTATTTGCAAATAAACAATGTTAAAATCCTCCTGAAGGGAACAATCATTATTAGATCAAAACTATAATTTCATGTTGCTTAATCTAACTCTGGGAACTGTTAATCGAAGACTTGACATTTCCATCAAGTAGTGCTTCAAAGAGAGTATAATGGGATAAACAAGACATGATCAGTCTACTGAGTGAGACAAAGAAACCATTTGTTATTCATAGTCTTTTCACATGTAGTAAAAGCCAATTAGCTGACACGGAACAGAAAATAAAAAACTTAAGTTACCTATTACCCAAATATACACAATTCTTATCAAAACAGCGTCTAATTTATCCCAGTCCCAAATTTTTACCTTATTCTAGTAAAGTTAATACCATCCTCCAAAAGCGGGACTTCCCACATTCTCCTCACAAAATGCAACAAGGATCTCACCATCAGATCACTTGAAAATATGCTGTAAGAAAAAAAGGACATGTTCTCGTATCATTTAATCCTAGAGCTCAAACCCACTAGTAAAACAAAATCCCGCTTTGATCACTGTACAAAGTTATTATTATGGATTACCCACACTCAAAAATAAGCAGAATTTAGATTCCCTCTTAGAGGCTGACTCAATCCATCATACAACAACTTGAGTCTCGCTCTCTCTTAAACGATCAATAACCCATCCCGCGGAATAAATTTTTTGTAAGTATTGTATGGATCCATCTGTCTTTGGAGGTATGGTCAATAACATTACCTGATGGTCTCAAATCTACACGCTGAGGACTTAACATACATTTTCCTCCCTATTTCCCTTAGTCAGCACTAACTACTCTGCATTTTGGTGGGCCCAGCAATAAAAAAAAGTAGTTACATTGTGTAACCCTAGCATATTAATTTTTTATCATTAAAGTTATAGGTTAGCTACTGATTTTTGGTAAAAGCCCATCTAACAGGTGAATGGCTTTAAAATAAGAATAATGTTTTAGGTAATGCATCCATTCACTTTTAATTTAGGGGCATTCAGTAATAACAGGCCTGGCAGTACAAATTGATGTTGCTACTGCTCTTGGATAAGCTTTACTAACACATTAACTGCACTTGCCCTGACTTTGTTTTAATTTTTTTGTTGGAACAAACTTCCTTTTAGGATGTGGGTGAGTCAATTTATTTTGGTGATTCACCCTTTGAGCATTGTTCCATACTGGTCTAATTTCTATTTGACCAGTAACCCTTCCCTTATTATTCAACACTGGTTTTTCTACCATTTTCTTGTCATGAAAATCACAGTCTTTAATTAAATGATTAAAACTCCCACAAACAAAACAAGCTTTCTTTATAAACTCAAAACCATTTCCTAGTTTCTAAGTCATCATCCCATTCTAGTTTCTTCTATTTTCCTTAGGACTTTGACTTTTCCTAGGATTCTCTACTTACCTATGTGTGTTTTCCTTATTAACAGATTTCACATTCTCACCAGATTTGACAAAATTGATTTTAGTAAACTTTGGTTTTGTCTGATCAGATTTAGGTCTAAACACACTATCATTATCACTATCAGTGTCCCAATCTTCAATGATAGCACACTATAGCCTAACAGTTTTAGGCTTTTCTACAATATCCTTACTAGTCTTAGATATACTAGTTTCAGTTTCACTTACTTTAGTCTTATATACAGAATCATGTAACCCAGCAAAGGATAAGTTAGGTCTTGAGGGCATGTAGTTCTCAGTGTAGGGAGGGGGAACCACATGAAACCCTTTACCTGTTTTAAATATATCATTTACTGGACTATCATCTACATCACTTTCTCTACTGTTAAACATACTATGAACCACTTCTTTCTTATTTATTTGACTATCATAACCAAGACCAGCTTTGTCTTTAGCACTTATTTGGCTATTTATCAGTTTAGTTAGATTCTTTGATGATTCTTCAAATTTTTCTAGTTTAAGTTTCAAATCATCTTTCTCTTTTAAAGCTTCTTCTAACTGATTTTTAAGGTCTTGGATAGAAATATCTTTCACTTGGACATCATACTTTAAAAATGCAATATCTTCTTCATAAACAGCTTCATTCTTTTCATGAACAACTATCCTAGCTTCTAGTGATTCTAATCCTATTTTGAATAAGCAAAATTTCTAGATATATTTTTATAAGAGCTTCATGCTTTGATCCTACTTGTTTATGTAAGAGTTTTTCATATAGAATTTTAAGAAGAGCAATCTTTAGAGCAAGTATGTACCTCAGATTCTGAACTTGATGAACCTTGGGATGTATAAGCCATTAGATCAAAGTTTGTGATGCCTTCTTTAGCCTGAAAGCTTCAATCATAACCACCTATCCCATCTTGAACAACCAAGGCATTTGTAGTAGATGTATCCACTGGTGCATTCCTTCTTGGACCATCTCCATTTCTATTCCCCTGATTCCTTGGTGCCCTGTATTCTCTAGCAAAGTGACCTCTCCTGTGGAAGTTGTAACATTCAACCTTTATCTTATCAAAGCCAATAGTTTCTTTGCCATTGAAATTCAGATTCCTTCCTGTCTTCTTTAAGAATCTTTTCACTCTTATGGTAAGCATGGCCACCTGTCATTTGAGATCCATCTCTTCAATATCATCAGTATCAATCTGCTCCAGATCTTCATTGTCCAATTATGAACTATTAGATTGATTAGCAAAGAAGGAAAACATGACATCATTAGCATAAGTTGAGGAAGAAGCTTGTCCCTGTGAACTAGCAGTAGAAACTTCACGAGCAGTATTAACTGCTTCATTAGTACTGCAAGTGTTTTTTAAAGATACAAAAGCCACATTCTGAGAGTTTGAGCATGAGCTTGATTGCTTTAAGTCCTCATATTCATACAAGTAAACCTTTTAGATTAATTAGTACAAATCATCTCCATGCTCAATGGTGTCTAGATCAGATTTGTGTGTTTCTTATTAATAAAGCAATAATATTCCAAGCTGAAGGTAGACTTCATCAGCAACTTCATATTTTCATCTTCTTGCGAGATAACTCACCATGAATTTCCCAATTGGCTAAAGAGTTTTCTGAAACCTATCACATAGGTTTAATCTAGTCCTTCAGATTATTGAAGCAAGCAAAATTCTATATTGCTGCTTCAAATGGTTTTTCCTCTGCATTTTTATTTGATTCTTTGATGCCTCCAAACCAGGCCCTGATGTTTCCCATAAGGTCTTGTGCAACCTTGATTCCATGAAACTTCAAATATGCTCATCGAGGAATAGCCACAGACATATTGATTTTTGCTTTTAATATTCATTCTTTCTTGCTAGCTTTTTGTTTAGCATTTTAGGTGGGAATGGTACCTTCAGTACCAGCACTAGCCTGATGAATAGCAGGTGACATCACCATTAGCAATAACCTCCCAACGAGAAATAAATCATGTGAGTAAGATATTGCTCCATTCTCATGCCCAGAGATCATAAGCCTCCCGTATGAGTACTTGAAGTTTTTAAGTATAGACACTGTTTGGGTAGTTATCTGATTGTGACTCTAATCTTCTCTTTAAATAAATGAGATTCTTGTATAGATGTGTGTTCTTCTTATTTCAAAGTTTCTCACAAGCTCTGATACCACATTTTGATCCCTTTTGAACAATCTTACTTAGCTTGTTGTAAAGCATAAGTTTGTGTTGGAAGAGATCCAAAACAACTATAGTAGAAACTAAGATTGTAAATACTACAAACTATGTGAAATCTAGCTTGTAATACTAAGAAGAATAATGAAATAGTAAAACAAGATCTTGCTAAACTTATAATATATTAAACACAATCAAAGTTACAGAATAACCTTGAAACTATGAATACTAACTATATTTGCTATGAAAACTATATAAAACTTGATTTCTAGATCTATGTCATATGGTTCCTTTTATACACCAAGGAAACCCTAATGGGCTTATAAAATGCTTTACATGATCATGCATATCTATTCCTAATATATCTCATGCATATCACATAATCAGTACTAACTATTTTTAACTAACAGTACTAACTATTATAACTAACAGTACTAATAAACTGATAGTACTAACATTTTGTACTGGCAGTACTTACTATAACACTAGCAGTACTAACTTAGCTTGGAAGTACTAAGTTTTCTCTTGGCAGTACTAAGTTGAACCAATAGTAGAAACTTTTAGAAGCCCTTAATTCCCAACAGCTCCAAGTCCAAATTTTTTAAGACCATGTCAATCCTGTCACAAGACGAACCATTGACCAATCGGCTGGTGGCAAGCTTCGTGACCTAAATGCCAAAGAATCCTGGGCTTTATTAGAGGACCTCTCCCTCTATGACAACGAAAGTTGGAATGACCCAAGGGATTTCGCTAAGCCGGTCAAGGAAAATGCATTGCCTCAAGATGTCTCGATTGCATCCGACCGCCGTCTAATCGAGCTCGAAAATCAAGTCCAACGCTTGATGGAAGCTCATTTTACTCCGACACAACCCACTTAAGTGAAAAAAATCACTACCTTATGTGAGATCTGTAGTGGTCCCCACGACACTTAATATTGCATGAAAGATCCCGAGCAAGCTTATGTTGACTACGCATCTAAATCTACGCGCATCAAAACGAAATGGGGAGGGTAAACAGAAAGGTTACTCCGAACCAAGGAGTCAAGGAAATTTTAATGATTCCACGCCAAACACCCTCGAAGGGAAACCAACCTTCACACTGGACATATTCCTAAACCTTCCACTTGCCCAACAAAAACGATCAATCTTCGTCCACTCCAAATTTATCAAATGAAAGCTTGAAAATGCAAATTACTTAGATATCACAACTAACCAAGATAAAGAGAGTTTATCTCACCTACGAACCCAACTTTGAACAACGAGCAAGACGACCCATGATTTGAGAACATTAACCTTCTTTGGAAAAACTAATGTTATTTTCGAGAAAAAACTCATTGACGTATCTACCCCCAAAAATGCAGGAAACTCTATGGCCCTCGAGAGCATTATAGCAATCAGTCATGACGAAAGGGAGGAACTAAGAAAGAAAGGAATCAAAAGCCCATCGAAGTTGTTCTCCCTAAAAGATCTCTCTCTCGCATCCATAAAAGAACTAAACAAAAACCCCTCAGCTCCAAAGAGCGTTTACTTCATCAATTTGATCGTCATCCTCAGCAAGGACAATGATACAGAAGAAGGCGTCTCAACAACCAATGCACTCAGAATGACGACTTCTGTGTAAATGAGCAGAGTAAATGAACGCGAGTAATGAACCAAGGCAAGGGGGAATTAAATGGAAACCAAATTGGAAGTAGACAGTGGTAATTGAATAAGAAAGTAGAATTTAAAACTGATGAGGAAGTTAAGAGATACTCGAAGAGGCAGTGAAGATGAAGATGATGAGAAAAACCCATAAACTCGTTCCAACTATAAAAGGAATTAACACATCATAATGGTAATAAAGAATCCTCTCCACCCCGATGTGTTAAAGGCGAGAATAAGATCCGAAAGCCTGAACAACATCAAAATTTCCTGCATGATCGGTCACTTCTTCTTATCCAAGAAACATGATTACAAGATCTAGAATCACCAATCATATCATGTCTCAGCTACAATATAACTCATATCATGACTTATGGGCATAGATCAAGGCAGAAACCATCAAGACCCGATAAAATTAGCAACGAAGACTTGTAAGGAAGAGAGTAAACTTCTAAACAATCTTCATACAGAATGTGCTAATCGGCCTAACGAATGCGCACTTTATATAGTTGGAAGATAACCACTGGAGCAATATTGATCGCTAGCCTTTGAGAGCATGGTAATTTGGGGTAGGCCCTTTCATTGATAAAATTGTACTCGTCTATGACAAAGAAGAAGGAACGATCTCGTTTAAGCAAGATAATGAGAAAATCAAATTTAAAATGCCTCACACCATGGAAATATTCAAGCAAACAAGATTTATGGGTGCGAGCACCGATTTCATACCCCCGCTCGCCTATGAAGAAAACTTTAGCAGTGGAAAGACATACTATTATCAAAGCTTACTCATTGGGGATGAGTAGAGGCAAGACAAAGGAGATAGGAGAGGAATTAGGCATTTAATGAGGTTAGAAAAAGAGATGATGAACGATAAAAGAGAAGTCATATAACACCCTGTGTTTTCAAGTCTTTGACGACGTCAATAAATGTGCTATTTATTTTTATTATTGTACGTGTTTGCTTAAAATTGTAAACGTTAAGTTAAATCGCGTAAACGGCCAAAATAGCGTTCAATGTAAACGGCATCAAACAATTAAATGTTACATCAGCAAGGGTTATATAAATATTTTGAGGATTATTAATAACCTTGTTTCATTTTTTATTTTTATCGTATACGTAAAGTGTATTTACGTTCGCGATAAATTGCGTTTAGGCCACTCCCGGTCCCACCACGGGAAACCAACACGAAAACTTTTCTACTGCTTTACAACAACATACCCACTTTTATACACCATACTAAAAATTAAACATAAATAATAATCATATATAGTCTTTGTTTTTTATGCCGAATTACTTACTCATGTACAAAGATATAACATGAAAATTGACATAAAACTTGCATCTTGGTCAATTACAAACCATACCTCATCTTGTCAACCCCATTCCTACCTTACCTTGAACAAAGAGACCATACTTGACCCATACTAAGACTAGGCCATCCCAGGAACAACCCCAAATGGTCTCCTTGACCAAAGTAAAGCATCTTATAACATACCAACTAACACATATTTCACTTAACACTAGGAAAAATTCATCAAAACTCTCTCTTTTTACTCCGTCCTTTGGCCAACAGGCATTCTAAGCCCCTATCCCCACACAAATCCATACAAAATTTTCTATAACCCTTACACATCTAAATACAACAATCCTAAGAAGTACTCAAGGCATTGCAAGCATTTGGTTAACCATTTCCAAGTTATAATCAAGAAAGAGGAAGCTAGGGGTTATTAGTGAAGGAAAGTAACGGGTTTTATAAAGGTCAAAGTTTTGGTTTTTTGTGGCTAAATACAAGGTCTTAGTACTTGTTCATCATCACCATCGATTAGGTCTTCTTAAGGTCCAATTAAACTCTTTATGTTGCGTATAATTTTCATTATTAGAATTGCATATGAATATTACTATTTAGCTTAAATCACCATATTTAGGTTTTAATCATGAAGATAAAGTTTTCAACTTGAAATGACCACCTGATTACCTTCTATATACAAAGTTAATCTGATATACTTTACATTAAGTTAAAAAGGATTTGAAAAATGTTGTATTCATATTGTTTATGGTGTAAACAGATTATGGATTAATTAGGGTTTTCATAACTTCCTAACATGTTTTCAACTTAACATAAAATACATAAGACATGTAATATTGGATTATGGACTATTAATCATGTAAATATAACACTGAAAATAAAGTTCACTAATTGAAAGCAATATCTGTACACACTTGGTTATGGTAAAAAAATGATTATTGAGAAAACTATTAAATTAATTTTACCTAAGTAATGTTTATGTGTTTTAAAATAGAATAAAGGATTGTTACAACAAGTAACTATGGACACATAAGGACTATTAGGACAAATGAACATCATATATGTATGAATTTTATAAAGTAAAATGATATATGAATTACTTGTGGTAAAATACAAAGTGACAGAAATAAGTAGTAAAGAAAAGAGATCATAAAATGGACTTAACTAAAAAACAAGCATAAACATTTCTGTCCCAAATTCGGATTTTTACATATTTTATTTATATATTTTTATAAGAATAATACATTTCATGACGATTCCGAAAAAGAAAGAAACTTTTAAATAAACTGAAATAAAAACTAAAAGTTACGTTAAAAACGAGTTATACTTTAATAAACGATGTCGTAAGTAAAATTTTATATAAAAACATTTTTAGAAAAATTAAAAAACCGCAAATGTTAGTATTTTTAACAAATAATACATATTTATTTAGATTCAAAATGATAAGAATCGTAATTTTTCAATTAAATAAACTAACGAGTTATGATTTCGCAAGGTTTACGACAAATAATACTTTTTATAAAACTATTTTTATAAAAGTTTCTATTCTGACATAAAGTTATAATTATTGTAAACCTCATAAAAATATAGAACTTATCAAATACCGAGAACGCCTCTGCAAGATCGTTAAACACGGAGCTATAACGAATAAAATACGACATTTAGCTTACGGGTTTTTATACACGACGACAAATAACGATTTTTAAAAAGCTCACTCTGCTGTGAACATAAAAATTACAGTCACCAGTAGGTCCGCAATTCAAAAATGTCAAATTATGATAACCGTCTTGATACTAAAAGATGGACATAAGAACGCTAGAATCGGAGTTTATAAAAAGCAAAGTTACCCAGTTTACTAAAAACGGTAATTTTTTAAAAACGTTTAAAACTTATTAAACACAATTTTTCCAAAAAACCATATATGTGGTGATTGAGCTATATAGAATATTATATTGGATATCAAAAGTACTATATTACTAGGGAGTTTTCATAATGAGGCCACTTCGTGTATGGCGTTGTACGACCGAAAAAAGGTTGTTGAGATTTACCAATTAAAAGTGTGCCAAACTCCTCTAAAACGACATGTCATTGAAACCTCTTTAAATTATGAACAGCCACCCGAACGATAGTAACAACAAAGAAACAACAATATAGAATTAATAATCAATGATGATAGACTAAGTTACTACAACTACCACGACCTTAATTTAATTAGGTTGCATTGATCAAATTTCGCGTGGCGCGATAATTGTGATACACTCGTACATTACTCTCACAAGGTAGTTCATAGCCCCACATTTTTACATGCTTTTGTTATACACAAAGTATTTTGGGGTGAAAAAACATGCATTCATTTCCAATGGACACAAGTGGTTAAGTTTCATGTTATGATTAACGTGTTGCCTAAAGTATGCGAATAACCCATATCAGAGCCCATTATCATAGAACTTGTTAAATGTGAGCGGAAATGTTTTATTAATATATCAATTGGGTTTGACAACCCCGTTCGGGTGATTAGCAATCACCATTTAAACGAACGTATACCATGTCGAACGTGGATGTTGCGGGTAGAACATCAAACCACAGGGCAAACGCGCGCATTAATTTGGCAACCATACATTCAGGCTCAGTAGTCAGAGCTCATAGCAACGAATTTACATATTATATGATATCTGCATCTGTTGGGCATTAACATACACTTGAGAGATCTTGTGGGTCCTACAATAAATAGTATTTGATCAAACCTATTAATCCACCACATATTGTTGACGTTTTAAACAAAGTTTTTCCAAGGGAATCAATAAGCCAAAGGTGCGATGGATACATTGGTGGTTTTGATTTGAGATTGTCTTGTCATATAACGATTTGTCTCAATCATTTTGATACCTTGTTATGGCTGAAAATCTTTGTATTTGCTTAAGGGAAAACAAGTTAAGCTAACGGGCTTTAAAACAATGACTTTGTTAAATCCAATGTATCGTTTCAACGACCTTTTTGGGCGTGCTAAATCTCTCTGTGTTTTGATTCATGAAGTGAACACAGCCCCTGACCCAACATTCCGCTGCGATACCCAATTTGGGGGTTTTACAGATTTGTAATCAAGAGCCAAGGTTTATAGATGTGCCTGTTGCATTAGTTGGTTGGACTAGATGCATTCGTAATTAATATACATGTTATAATTATAAATGTATATTACTATAAGAGTCTTATATGGAATACTAATATAAGCTATCTTTGGATTTTCAGATTCAGTCATGTCAGATTCTGAGGAATCGGGGATCACGTATAAGACAGTGTCCAGTCCATATGAGGACCTATCCGATATAGGTTCACCTCGAGCCGATGATCATGAGTTACTCGAGCCACCTTACATGCTAGAGGACCCGTACGCAGAGGCCGCTCTTCAGGCACCACCCTCTCCCGATTATGTGCCTGGCCCAGAGGAGCCTGAGCAGGCACCACCCTCACCTGATTATGTTCCAGGTCCGGAGCATGATGATGACGAGATCGTTGCTGAGGACCAGCCGTATGCTGAGGATGCCTCACCTATTGCACAGTCACCTGATTACATTCCAGAGTCTGATCCTGAGGCTGATCCGGAGGAGGATGGCGATGAGGACCCTGAGGAGGATCCTATCGACTATCCTGCTGATGGAGGAGATGATGGAGACGATGAGATGGACATTGAGGAGGATGAGGATGACGATATGGATATCGAGGCTGATGAGGAGGATGAGGATGACGAGATGGATGTTGAGATTGACGAGGAGGAGCACCTAGCTCCTGCCTACCCAGTAGTTGTTGCTTTACCAGCTACTGCCCCATCTGCAGAGGAGACTGAGCCGTTTGAGACTGATGAGTCTGCGGCCACACCACCACCTCACCCTGCCATTACCAGTACCAGCATGGTCCGATTCTGAGGTTGCCAGATTACTTGCTATATCTTCCCCACCAGCATCACCACTATCTC
>BQNB010021650.1:0-61836 GCA_026074375.1 Tanacetum coccineum | reverse complement strand
ATTTTAGTCTCGGGTGCAATTTAAAACGCAAGAAAGACAAATAATATAAAAATAAAAATAATTAGGCACTCAAGGCCCGAATATGGAGTCGTTGATTTCTCGCTTATAAAAACGGATAAGTTTAATTTGTAGGATTCACAAGGGTTTTTAAAATCAATTAAGATAATAAAGTGAATTATTTAAAATTTAAAAATTAATTATAAATTCAAATTAAGTAGTGACCTTAATTACGGGGTTTTACATCCTCCCCTCCTTACGGGAGCGACGTCCCGACGCTCGATTATCGCCATGCCTTTGCTTCTTGCTCGGGAATAGATGCAGATACTTCCTCATGAAAAAGTCTTCCCTTTCCCATGTAAATTCCGGACATCTCTGCGAGTTCCAACGAACCTTAACAATAGGAATCTGGCTTTGCTTCAGCTACTTCACTTCACGATCCATAATTTCCATCGGTTCTTCTATGAAGTGCAATTTATCATCCAGTTGAATTTATTCGAGTGAAATAACCAGGTTCTCATCCGCGAGGCACTTTTTTTTATTATGAAAATGTAAGGTTCATTCGGTTATGGTGTTAAAATGTTAGAATACCTTTAAAATGATGCAATATGACTATATGGATTTATCAAGGTTTTGGTGATTCGAAAACAAAACCACCAATAAGGTGAATTTTAAACTATTCTTTCTTGATAAAAATGGTGTTCATATTAGAGGTAAAAACAGGTTCAAGAATCATTTTTGGTCGTTTTGAAGATTTTTGGAATGAATGCATGTATAAAAACTTGTTGAAACTCGAGTTTACGGTTGTGATCGTAAAAGGTCTATTTTCAAATCTTTAGGAATCATTTGTTGAAACGAAGTTTAAATCGGTCATATCATTAAGGCGTGATTAAAATATGATGTATAAAACATGTGATTTGAAAGATAGGGCATGGTGTTATTATAAAAATTAGTTATGGTTTTTACAAAAGAGGGTGGTTAGAATCGACTTTTTAACTTGAGAAGGTCATTTTGGTAATTTAAACACTTGTGAAATATTTGTAAAATTTTCTTAAAGATTCATAAAATTTTTATACAAGCCCATGGAGGTGCTTAATGCATTTTGTGCCCGGGGTTTTAAAAAAGTAACAAGATAGCAACGAAGATAGAACAAGTGGTATTAATCACCTAATGTGTAAGCAATGATATGAGAGAACGAATTAAATGTCGTGAGGGTCCTTAAAGGAAATGATAGAATATAAGTGTTGGCGATAAGACAATAGGAAACAAGGAACTTATTAAGCCGTCAATTCGTAAGACGGTCACAGTCAGCACATTATGTTCGTGGCGGTCGCTACACAACCGAAAAAGAAAATCCATACAACAATTCTCGAATAAAAGGAAGTAAGAGACAAAGTTAGTAATTGAAGAGTGAAGTCAACGTGTGGTCCACATGAACGAATTTCGAGTCAAAAGAAAGGCGAACATCATAACGGATATACGTAAACCCATTCTTTCATAATTCATTATTCACATCCGGAGGCATCTCGGAGATCTACCAACGTTACTCAAAGAAGGTGGGTCAAGAAGAAAGCATAGAAACCTCAGAACCTCTAAGTCCGGTATCAATGGCCGATAATTAGACGAGCGGTCTAAAGAATTTCCATTATGGAGAGAAATGAAAGGAAAATTAGAACGACGGTTGTTAAGTCAGAACGTACCCGCATATGGAGAATTCGTTCGAGAAAAGATAAGGGTACATATGCGGATGCCCTCAATTTGTACTACTTGCATACCACAAAATTTTTTGTTTTTCAGAACTACGGATAAAAAGTTGATCTTTATCAAGATCTTAAGGTGACTACTATTCAGCCTTGTATGGCTCCTTCTAAATTATACATAGGTGCACGGCTATGTATAATTTAGGAATAGCAATGCAATGCTCAGTTTCGTCAAACTAGTGTTATGTTTCTTATATTTAAATGTATAAACCATACTATTTTTAAGATAGAACTCAAAATAATTTTTGAAACTGTTAATAATGTGGAAGTAAAGTAATTTGCTAATTTTTTTTACGATAACAAATATTTTGTAAGACCCAAGTAAAATGACTCGTAAAACAATAGCAAATTAAATTTATAAGGTGACATTACAATGAATTATAAAATAACAAGTGGTTTGCATGAGAGTAGTAAAGAGTAGTTTATGAAGCAATCGGTGAAATGGTTACAAGATGATAGGGTTTCAAAGGGTTTAGCCGGAATCGTCATGAGGTACATGATATCGATGGCGATGGAGGATATGAAGACAAGAGATTATAACCGCGACCAAAAGCGATGGTGCGCAATTAGAAAAAGGGAAGATAAAATAAAATGACACATAAGTCACATATATATAAAAGAATAATGGAATCCAAATGTGTGTACCTCCTAATTTATTTGACAACTCGCTTTTGAGAAAGTATACTATTCGTTTCCGAATTACACCACTATCGCGCAAAATTTCTATTTTTGGAAAGTTTCTATTTTTTTTGGAAAGTTTCCGATTTTGGAAATCTTAGAAAATTAAGATGTTAATATCGACTCATAAAAACGCTCGTTTTCCAACAATACTATCTTGCGAAAGTTCTATTCATACATTCCATTTCATAATTTAATGTTATATATATATATATATAAAATATTAAGTTTCCCGCTAATACCGACGCCCCAATTATCTATATACTTACTCTTGTTTCCATGTTATGCTTACATATATAGAGTTTTCGAATTTAGAGTTACTATTTTTTTAAACGTGACTGGACGCACCCAATAATTTATTAATCATCTAATAATATTCGTTAACGTTTTGCAAACTCAAACGGACACTAAAACGCTCAAAACCCCACTTTTTAACAAAATTCAGCAACTACTCAAATTTTTCCAAAATAATAATTCGCTAACTTTCACCGATGTTTTCCTATCATCTAGTATTTTTAGACTAAAACTCGCGACATTTTGTAGAAAACGTCAAACTAAACAACTTTTATATTTTAACGGAAGGCCGGTTCGGACCAGAAAGGGCCCGAATCTCAAGTTAAAAACTGTAACAGCTCACTTTTCCCTACGGTTGCTGAATTTTTATGAACTAAAATGCAGACCAGCGTTTTGAGTAAAAACCACACTTTTATGCACTTTTAGACCAAATTTCGCGACTTTTTATGCAAAACGATATTTCAGACAACTATCGTGTTTTAGCCGAGACCCAAAATGATACAGAAAATGATGAAAATGCCCATTTACGATTCTGTCAGTAAACTATTATTTACCTTATGAGCTGAATTTTTGCGAAACTTTTTCTAAACTTCTTTTGACCATAAAAACTTCGTTTTTGGGAGTTATGGGTCGAATTTTATATCAAAACGACCGTCTCAACAAGTACTAACATATTTTTAAGCCTAACTTTTATAAAAAGACTTTTACAACATCTTTAAACCACATTCTAATTTTCTTCATAAAATATATTTTTCGACATACCACAAAATTTCAACCAAATTCCTCAAAATTATCAAATACTACGCCAATCCTATTCTCCATCATCTAAGATATTATATCAACACTTTTCAAATGATCACAACTTATATACACACATGTCTTATGGATTCCAAAACAACGAAAACTAAATCATACTACTGAGCATAAAAAAATGCTTCAAGAATACCAACAACACGAATAGAAAGTAAAACGGTGTATGACGTCCTTGACATAGAATCCAATATGCAAGATATGAAAGTCTCCTTGGTGGTACGATTCTTCAAAATCACAATATGTACCGGGGAAAAAGAACGAAACAATAATGAGTCGTGCTTCTAAAACGGGGAGGTTTTTATGAAAAAGAATGCTAAAAATTTATACGTGTAAAATCGTATTCCAATCAAACGCCACGTTCTAGATTATTAGTTATAAGATGACTATGGCGTTTCTGGGGTATAAACGAATGTTACAATTCGGAGTCAGAAGTAGAGTGACCAATGAAATAAACAAATTAGAATAATGTTCAAATGTCGTGTAAAACGGTGACATAAAAGGGTCAACGAAAAGATTGTAAAAAATCCACAATATAATTCGATATGATTTCAAAATTTCATCCAAGATGTTGCGACTTACACGATGACCACTAGTCTTTTTCGGGGACACATTGAGTTACACAATGGTTATTAGACTATTTCCCAAGACGTTTCTCGTGAATAAGCACAAATGGTCAAAAAGCAAATTGGATGTCTATATGGATAGCTTAAAGGAGCTAAACAATGAAAGTAACACACATGGGTAGTGAAACGACACTTAGAAAATTCTCATCGATTAAAACATTTACAAAATCCCAAATAATGATACCGCGAAAGTTCGCACAACCGATAAAAGTAATTCAGGTAAAAATAGTCGGTTCAAATCGAACGAGTATATGTAATCGGTCATTACATATCTATATTAGATAAAAATAACGCTCAGAAAAGTGAGCAGAAGAAGTCGGGCAGCATACGTGCACGGACACGGTGTGAAAATAAGTGTATAAGGTCACTACATATTTAAAATTTATGCAACATACGAATGAACGCAATGCATGAATATGATAATTTTAATAATGATTTATTTAAACATGTAAATAAATACAAAAGAAAACCTTAATATAAGGTTTACCAATCGATGTATATTTTGATATAAATCATAGTATTTATTCAATAAATACTTAGCAATAATGCACCCGCATGGTATAAGTACTAAGAATGGTAATCACAAGAACGACTTGGCCGACATCTCGAGGAGTTTGCGCGCTAAAATTTGAAAATAAAGTTATAGTTTAGATTTTGAAAACGACCTAATTCTCTATAACTTATGGCTCTGATACCAATCTTTAACACCCCCAAATTTACTCGCAACGGAACCAACTATTTGGGTGTTAAGTAAAAGTACAATAGTCACAAGATGTAAAGAACGACTCGAAGAGACTTTTAAAAAACAAGCAAACATTTCCATTCCTTGGTTTCAGAGTTTAAAAGCGTAGTCCCAAAGCATCGTTACCATAATATTATACAAGTTTGACATAAACAAACTAAAACAAGTTTTCATTTAAGGAATGGATTTTCAAATGATGAACAAAAGTTTAGCGCAAATCCTCCTTTTTAGTACCTCCAAGCCTCCATTCTTCAATTAACTGAGATAAAACATGCTAAAAAGTCAACACGAAGTTGAGTGAATTCATAGGTTTTATAAGTGATAAAGAAGTGAACACAAGCATTATAATATTCATAAGCATCATATAGACTTGTGGGCCAGACAAGCTATTAACCAACAGTTGCATTGAGCTCGTGCTACCGATCCCAATGACTAAATTCCATATACAAATAATAATAATTCAATGAATGCCCCCAAGCTAGGTATTTCTTCATATTCCTAATACAAATCTCCATAAAATATGTCCGTATTATGGGAGTGCTCACTATTCGTATCCAAACCCCAAAAACCGGACCGGGTTGTCAAGCCTATAACACTATTAATTGTATGAGCGTCTACCCATCACAGGTAGTTAACGGCTCACGATTGGGGTCTTATGACGAAAGCTACTCAAGCAACAAAATCTTCACATACGGGTCCAAACATACAAGAAAAACCTACTTGTGTTCGTTTTATAAAACTAGCATGCATCTCCCTCACAGGGTTTAAGAAAAATATTTGAAAAACGAGGCTATGAACTCACCGTAAGTAGAAGATCAAATGAGAAATCAACGAGATAGAAGACTCCAACAATTAGCCGAAACCTATAAAGCAAGTCGCGACTTAGAATTATAAATGATATCGTTATAGTGAAAATAGTTATATAATACTAGTTAAAAATCCGAAACATGAATGACATTTCACCAAGACTTGACTAAGGTATTTTTATCTCCAATTGGGTACACAACCTGCACTTATACCTAATTGAGTGTATACTAAGTTTTGCTTAAGGATTCTTATCTCATTACTAAGCATTCACACTTTTATTTCTTAAGAAAAGACGTAAAAACTATGTTGCTGAATTTAGTCATCTTCACACCATTGTGTCTTTTAACCTATAAAAGATACAAGGATGGGGTTTTCACCTCTGGAAAGATGCTTAAGTCTAGTTTCTAGAACTTTAAGCCAATCAATCGTACCATTTACCAATCCACAGGAAATAAGTTTTTACTAACCATAATTCAAAACAGAAAATTGACTGAATTTCTATCGTTTACGGTTTCGGCCATAAATCCTATTCTATAATAGCTATTAAGTTGAATCTAAAGAGAGATGAAATTTTATAATATCTAGTGATTAAACATGTTTTAAAACCTCAACTCACTGTACAAAAACCTAGAGCAAAACAAGTTTTCCAACAGCCGCTCTAGATTTTACCTTCTTCCGTAAAAAGGTCATATCTCCTTCATTCGGAATCGATACGAAAGCGTCCAATTCGTCACATGTACCTAAGACTTATATCTATCCAACCATGCCTTTTATTTATAGACCCTAAGCCAAAAATTTTGAGAAAACTCCACGTTTTCCTACAGACCTGGAAACAGTCCCTAAATCTACCTCCAATCTCAATCCAAACACCTCCAAATCATCAATTGATCCATCACAAGGCCAAAATATATCAATGAAACCTACCTCAAATCCATTACACTTCACTTACACTAACTAACTAAGATCAATAATAAAAAGTTCTTGCATGTTCATAAAAAATAAAAATCAAGAACATGCACTTAATAAAATCAAAACAAAGCACAAGTGGTTTTAGGAAAATACTTACCACACAAGATGGAAGAAGAGATTGATCAAACACAACACCTATATAGTGTTGTTGGCTGCCGAAAACACACAAGAGAAAACCAAACCCCAAATAGATTCTTACTTCACCCAATCTTTCTTAAAATCAATTCTAATCTATCCCTTGATAATCTTGTAGCCTTCAATCAATTAAAAACCTTAAAAATCTCCAAAATATTCAAAAATAAAAACTTCTCAAACACATACATGATGTTTTTTATGGGTGTAGGATTATTAGGGTTTAGTATAGGCTTAATTTAGTATAGAATGAAGATGATTTGATGGTGATTTAAAGATGGAGTAATGGTGTTCTTGATGTTGTTATTTGAACATAGAAGAATAAAGACAGGCGTTGGAATATTTGACTGATATCATGCGTGGTATTGTTTATAAAAGAATGGAATGACTGAGTATTTATAGAATCTTAATATCCCACACATAGAATGTATCGAATGTATGTTTATATATAAAAAATGACAGTTGGATGTATATATGTTGTATGGTTCGGTCATAAGAAAAAAAAGATATGTATATATACTAGAATTTAAGGAATGGTTATCTACTAGAGTTGTATTACTAGTATAATTCCGAAAAATAAAATAAATATGTATATGATATCTTTGTTTGAGTGAATAACCGGCCCCCTATCCTAGGGTGGGCTTGGTTGGGCTTTTGCTTAATAAATTTATGTACCACTTAGTTTCCGGGCCCAATAACCTTTTATAGTCCGATACTTTCTCCTAAATCGTGATTTTCGTCTCGGGTGCAATTTAAAACGCAAGAAAGACAAATAATATAAAAATAAAATTAATTAGGCACTCAAGGCCCGAATATGGAGTCGTTGATTTCTCACTTATAAAAACGGATAAGTTTAATTTGTAGGATTCGCAAAGGTTTTTAAAATCGACGATTTTAATAAAAATCGATTAAGATAATAAAGTGAATTATTTAAAATTTAAAAATTATTTATAAATTTAAACTAAGTAGTGACCTTAATTACGGGGTTTTACATTATTGTTAACAAAAATGCAAAGTTTGCGAATTTTGAAAATCAAATTCACTCATTAAAACAACAAGTTAATGAAACCGTTGAAAGTCATAAGACTTTGTCAACAATGGTTGATGTTTTGAAAATGGAATCTAAGGCAAAAGAAGATAAATATCTAGAAGAAATCATTGATTTAGAAAAGAAAACAAGGCTTTAGACAATGTGATTTACAAAATGGGTCAATCAACGTAAACAATGCATATGTTGACAAAACCTCAAGCTTTTTATGATGAATGTCACAAAACAACACTTGGTTATCAAAATCCTTTATATCTAACTCAAGCTCAAAGAAAAGTTCTTGTATTGTATTATGGTAACACAATTGTTAAGCAACATGATGCATTGTCTGTCATTGATACTGATGAAATATTAGAATTGGCTGAAGAGAGTAGAATAAAGATGCATACTAAACAAAATGATCCAATTATGCAAGAAAAGAAAGTTAATATTGCACCCATTGACTATGTTGCATTGAATAAATTATCTGAACATTTTGTTAAGTATTTTGTACCTCAAAAGCAACTTTCTACAGAACAAGCATTTTGGTTACCTATTTCAAAACCCGTTTCTGAAACACCATCGGTTCAACCTGAACCCGTTCTAAAGGAAATTCCTCGTGAACTTCCTACAATTAGCTTGGTTAAAGATAGTTTTAATAAAATGAGAAATCATGTGAATGATTTTGAAAATGTGGTAACTATCCGTACCAAGGTAACTGGTTATTCAAAAAGCTTTTGAAAAAGATGTCAAACCTTTTGTTAAAACTTTAAAAGTGCATTTTCACATGTTTGATCAAGGTCTTCATAAAGAAATTACTGACATGAAAGAAGTTTTTACATAAATGGAAACCGTGGCTGTCAAATGTTCTGTAGAAAGGAAAACTTTTGAGATAAAAGAAAAATAATTGTTGCTAGAGAATGGTCATTTATTGGAGCTTCTTATATCTCAAGATCTTCTGCATACTGCTGTGAATTCTTTAGCTAAAATTATTTATTATCAAAGTATGGAAAAGAGCTTATTTGATGAATAATCTGAGTGTGTTAAACTTAAAGTTGAGCTTTCAAAAAAGAATGACATGGTTGAAAAGGCTGTTTGTGATGAACTTTCAAAACGATGTGCCAGAATGGGAAACAGATGTATTTCTCTTGAAATCAAAGTGCAACAACATAAAGAAAGTTTTTAGAATAATCAACCTCAAAAAAACCAGATGCTTCTGAGTTTCCTGTATTTTTGAAATAAATGAATTTAAAGCTCAGTTAGAAGCGAAAAACAACTTAATCAGCAAATTAAAAGACCACATTGCTACTTTAAAAGGCAAAGGTGTGTCTCAGTGTGATAAATCAGTGAATATATCTAAAGTAATTGCCTCAAGGATGTATAAGTTAGATTTAGAACCTCTTTCTTCTATTTTGCTAAGAAAAAGGGAAGCTCATATAGAATATCTGAAATACACACAGGAACATGCTGACACTCTCCATGAAATAGTGGAACATGCTAGAGCTTTAAGGCCTTTAGATAGTGACTTAGACTCTGCCTGTAAGTTTGCTACACGAGTTTAAGAATTGCTAGTTTATGTTCGAGATACATGACCTAGTTCTAACAAAAAAAGGGAAAAGCTGATTGCAGTGAGACCAATAAATAAAGTAAAAAAGTTAGGTTTGCAGAACCTAGTACCTCATCAAGTAACATACATAAACATGTAGACTCTTGAAAAACTAAAGATTCTAGTAAACCTTTGTTGACTTCTATAGGAGTAATCAGTTCTACTAGTGCTAGCGGATCAAAGCCTTCAGGCAATAGCAAGAAAAATAGAATCTCGCGACCAACCAGTAGCAACAAGAAGAATAAAGTATAAGATCACCTTAGGAGCGTTAAACCTAGTTTAAATAAAAAAAATCATGTTTCTGAACCTGTTTGTAATGCAAATGTTAAGCATTATGCTTTAAATGCGAATTCTGAGCTTATTTGTGCTACATGTAATTAATGTATGTTTGATGAAATTCATGATTTGTATGTTCTTGATTATGTTAATGATGTCAATGTGCGTGTTAAATCTGAATCTGTAAAGAGTAAAAAGAAGAAAGTTTGGAAACCTATGGGTAAAGTTTTCACTAATGTTGGATATAGTTGGAAACCTACAGGTCGAACCTTCACTATAGATGGAAATATGTGTCCTTTAACTAGGATCACCTCCACTACAGTCGTGCCTCCTAAGACACCACTTTTAACAATAGTAGTTAACAAAACTCCCCCAAGTAGTAACAATTTAGGAAAACTTAACGATATAACGAATATAGGTTTCGAGTAGTAAAAAAAAAAATATCTAAGAGCGTGAATCTAGATTTCTACAATTTAAAAACCTGCCAAAAATTAGGGATCCAATGTTTTTCCACTTTCATCTTCTTTCTGTGTCCAATTTCAGGCTTATTTCAATCTTCCTTTGATATCTTGGACTTGGGTCACTCCAAGACATGACGGTGCTGGTTGGTAGCGCTCTTAGCTCATCAACTTTTGTTAGCAAATTCATGGGTACCGTTAGAATTAGGAATGATCATGTTGCAGCAATTAGAGGTTATGGGGATTATCAGATTGGAAATGTCTGTGAGGAAATTGTTTAGGCCATAAAGAGGTTAATGAGAAACGTATGGTCTTTTGTTTAAGTGATGGTTATATAAAAATTTAATTTTTTTTGTAAGGCCCAAATGTTTTTATTGAGGCTTTATTAAAGCATTGAATTTCAGACGTTTTTTGTTGCTAGTTTTTGAAAGAGGGCCGTGGTGTGTTTTTTTAGGTTGTAGAGAGGAAAGAGAACCTATTTTTTATATTGAGTTTTGCGTTGGATTTGTATTAATAATATACAACGGTTACTAATGTTTAATTGGGCTTTTTAATACATAAAAACTCGTTTTGTTTAAAGGAGCTATATGAATAGAAAGAGAGAGATAGTTCTTTGTGTTTTTTTTAAAGAGAATGGACTGTTACAAACTTACAATTTTATTTTTAATGGACCGTTACAATTTTAGATTTAATTTTCAGAATAGAATGGGCTGCTAATGTTACTATGACCATGCGTTATATTCATATATTTTTAAAACTTTCTTTAATAAACAAGTTAAAATGTCTTAATTTTAAATCTTACCATTTAGCTTAATGTCTTAAATGCATTTATAATATAGTTTAGAAGTTTAGAATAGATACATATTGACACTTTGTTAGCCCTAAAATATGGTGACTAATTCGGAATTACATTTATCATTTATAGTCGTGTCGGGTTAGTTTAGCTAGTCAAGCCCGTGACTATAAATACCCCATCTATACTTCCATGGAGGGGAAGAAGCTCACTTTTGTAAAGTGTGTGTGTGTGTGTGTTTTTCTCCTCTTTTCTCTCAACAAAGACACACACTCTTCCCATCTCATTTTTTTTCTCTTTATAATGAATAAATTCCTTGTTCATTTTACCAAGCCTCCGGATCCGTGTTCTTAAGGTGAATCAATTTTAACAATTGGCACCAGAGCATAGGGGGAATTCATGTTGTTAATCACTGATTCGTGTGGTTAATAAGCTTAAATTTTCGGGGGTTATTTTGTGGAAAAAGGCCACGGCTCAAAAAAATTTGAGCTTATTTGGTTGTGAATCTTGTTCTTTCCTCGATCTACATGTTAAACAGGTTAGATTGCTACCATCTTACGAGTTACATATGATCCTAGATCGAATTATTAAGCTTAAAAGGGGTTGACTTTTTATGTGCTCTAAGTGAAGGTTTGGCTCGAATATGATGATTCACGAAGATATGGTTATTATTTCGTGTTTTAATCTCATCTAACCACTTAGTATTGAGCCCCTATAGCTTATTTGAGAAGTGAAATAGCTTATTTGGCTTATTTTGAAAAATTCATTCTTGATGTTCTTTCCATGGTAGGAGGATTTATTATAATAATTATTTTTCTGAGCGGTATTGACAAAAAGAGGGGACAAGATCCGTGTTTTAAGGAAAAAGTAGTCGGCGGTTTGACCAGGTCAAAGGCGGGTTGCTTTAAATAATCAATTATATAGCCGGCGGTTGGCTAAAAGAACACGGCGGTTTGCCAATTTAAGCGGCGGTTTGATTATTTTAAAGATACACGGCGGTTTGAACAGGTGTGGCGGGTTGCTTATTTTATTGAACAAAATGAAATGTTACTCTGCCCAAATTAAAAATCCATGGCGGTTTGACAAAAGTAACAGTAGGCGGGCGTTTTCCCTAGGCGCGTTTTGCTCAAAAAATGTTGGCAGCAGGTTTGGGATAAAAACGAACAGGCGGCGGTTTGCTTTAAACTTTGGCGGCGGTTTGAGATCAAAGTTTGGCGGCGGTTTACTATATTATATGGCGGCGGTTTGCTAACATTTTGGCAGCGGTTTGTCTCGATCCGCGCATCAGGTGGGCATATGACCGACTTTGGGCATATGACCGAATTTGGGAATCTAATATATCAACCATAACAACAAACCACACAAACAACAATACTCAATCCCAAAACGATCCTGAAAAGATTCACTTAAATGACAAAACGGCTAAAGATTCGGATTACAATGACATGTGATCACGGAGTTGATTTGGTATCCCTTATTTGCGATTAAAGTTGAATTATCACAGTAGGTGTCTTACTTATTATCATCATCGAGAACCTTCATTCTATTTTATCTATCAGAATTGAATAACTTGCTTGAACGTATACAGTTATGATTAAGACTTGGTTATCTAGTTTCTAGCGGTCAAGGGGTGGTTGGATGAAGACCTGGAATACTATCACTTAAAGGAGTTACATTATAGTGCTCAGTGTCACACGCAGATGTCGTTGTGGACAATTTCAAGAGGTGTTGTACTTCTTATACTTTTGATGGAGTATAAGGTACTTAGATATTTTCTTCTGCACCGTTCTTCAATCAATAATAGTGCAAGATTAAGTAACAAATTTGGGGGATTTTACTTCAATTTCAAGTTTGGTATATCGGGTTTACTTCACAAAGTGATCACAATAATAGCCGAAAGAATACGAGGTTGGTAAGTTAGCCAGAGAGTTTAAAGGTGAGAATGTATCACACTTCTCAACGGATATCTTAGTGCTAAAAACAAGACAAAGAAACTTCAACGAGTCATAAGCAAAATCTTCAAAGTTCTTCGATGACATTCTTTCACAAGACCTTGATTATACCAAGTGTTCTTGATTCTTGCTTCAACTCCTTTACGGTTTGTGAAGTCAAGAGGGTAATGATTCTTTTGTATATCAAGATTTGTGCTTGTGACAAGAACTTCTCGAGTATATGGACGTACACGACAATGATGGCTCGAGAGTTTCGCAACCAACTTGGGAAAAAGTATACATCCTAGGGACTTAATTGCTTTATGTTACCTATGGTCACTTCCAGGGGGAAGTTTGTTAGCCCTAAAAAAAGTTTAGTATGTAAGTGAAGTATATCAAACGTGGAAGAAACCTTGCTGATTTCTCGCATGCGACCCCCGATACCCAATATTCCACTAAGCCGCTAATGACAAGAAGTGAGTACTCAACATTGTTGTGGCATTTCATTCTACCATTTATAAAAAATTTTTTTTTTAGTTTTTCCCCCCCCCCCGCCCCGAGTGCAACTTTGATGACAAGTAGAAGATTGTTCAAGCTACATCAAATTTTTCAAATCTTGCTCAAGATATGGATGTGTGGTTTTGGGGGGAAGCCGAACAGAAACTTCGCCAAAAAAGGAGTCAATGAAGGAAATGTTTTTACAAGACATCTGCATGGATTGGGGGGAAGTTAATTCAACTTGTGCATACTACAATGGTTCAAGAACAAGTAAAGACAATGAAGATCCAGGCTGGAATAAACAAAGTTTTAAGACATGAAGGACCAGAATACAACTTAAGCATGTGAAGCGCTCTGAAGACTATATTACGTTGTTATTGTACTTGTTAGGAACATTGTAAGTAATTCCGTAAGTCCACATATTGGGGGAAGATTGTTAGCGCTAAAATATGGTGACTTATCTGGAATTACATTTATCATTTAAAGTCCTTATCTGGTTATTTAGCTAGTTAAAGCCTGTACTATAAATACCCCCTCCATACTTCCATGGAGGGGTGAAGCTCACTTTTGTAAAGTGTGTGTGTGTGTGTTTTTCTCCTCTTTTCTCTTAATAAACACACACACTCTTCCCATCTCATTTCCCTTTTCTCTCTATAATGAATAAATTCCTCTTTCATTTTACCAAGCCTCCAGATCTGTGTTCTTAAGGTGAATCTAATGTTAACAATCTAAATGCAACATTCCATAACATACGAACCGATAATGGAATAGAGTTTGTGAATCAGACATTGCAAGCTTATTATGATGATGTCGGAATCTCACACCAAACCTCAGTTGTACGCACTCCATAACAGAACGGCGTTGTCGAAAGGCGGAACTGTACTCTATTGGAAGTTGCACGTACAATGTTGATATTTTCTAAGGCTCCTTATTTCTATGGGCAGAACCAGTCGCGATAGCTTGTTATAGCCAAAATCGTTCTTTGATTTGAAGACGTCACAACAAAACACCACATGAACTCATTCATGACAGAAAACCCGACTTAACGTATTTTCACATCTTTGGTGCATTATGCTATCCAACCAATGACGGTGAAGATCCGGGTAAGCTGAAACCTAAAGCTGATATTGGAATGTTCATTGGCTATACACGTGTTGATCCCACTTGAATGGATCTTGAATTCCTTAGCTTGTGTAAGGTTTAGTTATGCAAGATAAATCCTACACAACTATAGTAGAAACTTTGTTTGATAATACTAAAGATTATGAAGAATCTAATCTTTAATATAAGAAGAATTCTTCAATGAAACAATAACACAGAACAATATAATTCAACAATAAAAGCTCTAATATTATTATTACAAATAATACGAATACTCTCCTAGTATTAGGGTTACAAAACCTTGAAGCTATGATGATATCAAAAACAAAAGATGTTCCTAGATAACCCTAACCTATGCCCCTAGGATCTGTTTTTATACACCAAGGAGTCCTAGTTGTTTACAATATATTCCTAAAAACATTAGAATATTCTCAAAAGATCATTCATAAATAACAATTCTTATCAACTAAGTATCTTGATCTTTAAGAATAACTATTCATACTTTCTCTGATAAGTCTTTGATCTCTTCTCTGTCAACATAAACTCTTCTAGCAGTTGTAATCTTTCGGCAGTTGTAACTTTCATTCCAGCAGCATTAACTTTCAACACCAACAGTAGTAACTTTTGTACCAGCAGCATTAATTGTGTACAAGTAGTATTAACTACTTAGAAAGTTTTCTTCTTACAGTACACGGAGACGGCGCCACTATTCCTTCTGACGTCATCAAAGCTTGAAGGCGACGACGTCATGATCTTTTGTAATGACGTCACAGTAGCCGACTTAAAAGAATCCCATGGAAGATACGACAGGTTGACGACGTCGTGACTTATTTTCTATACATACAAACCCTGTTTTTCATGTTTTAGGGAGGAAAAATGTAGAGTATAATTGTAGAAGCTATTGTGGTTGACTTTTAGGGTTTCTAAACCATTTTGCACTCATTCATACTCCATGTTTAATTGAAGTGAAGTTCCTTTACCCTTTTAATCATTCAATATGTGTATGTGTTGTTTGATTAATTTTTCTTCACTTTCAATTAACATGCTTGGCTAAATTTAATTGTGTTTGTTTATGATTGCATGAAACCTAGTCGTTAGATCTATTGTTATTGCTATCTTGTTAAGTGATGCGCGTTAGGCTTTATAAAACAAGCTTCATAATGTGCAAATCAAAGACGTCTAGGAACGCGACTATGTTAGAGGATACCCTATAATTATGATCTTCATATCTAGATCACCTTTGGATCGATTCCGAGTTAAGTGTTTAATTCATTAGTTACTTACACATTCCACTACGAGGGTGACGGGTAATAAAATCTTAGAAGACAACTAGGGAGTAGTGCATGATTAGGTAAACACTTTTGTTTAACCATATGAGTTTTTTAGCCGCACCTTTTACTTTCTGCAAATAGAGTAGTGTATTTAGATAGTTTAATTAAAACCATCTTAAAAACCCACGAATTCTAGCTTTCTTAAAAATACAAAACCCAAAAATAATCTTCCTTCAACCCTTAGACCCTAGTAAACATACATTTCGAGCCTACCCAAACTACTCCTTTAGAGAACGATAATAATCCCCCGAGTCTTGCCTATACTACACTACAACGGTTAGGTACACTGCCTAGGAGAGTTTTAAAACTTTTGCGTTGCAACCCACCGCATCATTGGTTAAAGGAATACAAGGGACCTAGCAAGAATAGTATGAATAAAGGCTCTTGTGGTTTTCAAGGTTAGAAAGTGTATGATATCTTACTATCAAAAGGAGGAGAGGCGGTCATATGATGTGTATAGAAGGAAATATGTGTTTTTGAAAAGTTATAAATGTTTTATACTGTATTAGTAAGGGTAGTAGGGGTATTGGGCAAGTTTTGCATATATGTATGTGTAAAATACTAGTTTACGTTACTTACGTGAAAGTTTAAAACCGAATGCATATGAATGGTAAAACATGCTCATGAGTGATCATAAATCTATTATATAATATGATATGACTAAACTTATTCAAGAGTCGTTGTGCGTCCAAAGACGTTTTCCGTTGCACGTGGGATAACTTCCTGGTGTAATGTCAAATTAAGTACGCACATGTTCAAAGTAAAAATAGTGCAAGTTAATAGTTAAATATTAACCTGGAAAAATGCTGGTTGTTACACCAAACACAAAAATTAAAGTTAACAAAATGTTCCAAACTGTCCAACATCGAATACCGATTTTCATTTCACTGGTCACTTATCACCCATTAATTTTCAACTCGCAAGTTTTGTGTAAAAATCACAAATATAACCACAAGCTATTTATATAAATAATTTATTCCAACCTCTGTTTAATTAACCGATGTACCAACAACAACAATAATCTCAAATGTGTCATCTGTAGATGTCACACTATTCATCACCACCGTTTAACCAACCGATGGACCAACCTCAAACTTCTCAATGATATTCTCTGTTTAACCATCTTAAAGTTGATGAAGATTTAGATTCATTTTTTGGTAGTCAACAATATACTTCGACTTAAGGTTCGGGTGGTCCATCTGACCCCGTTGAAGCGAACGATCATGTCGAAGAGGTGACGCCCGTCAAAAAGACGTCAAAAATCCAAGACGTCGGTAAAAGATGACTGTAGATCTCCATGGACACTGGCGGAAGAGCTAGCATTGTGTAAAGCTTGGATAAACACATTTGAAAATAGGGTCATAGGGAACGCTCAAAGGAGTAGGGGTTTTTCTACGCAAGTAGTTGATTACTTTGCGAACTAAATAGGGGATTCAAAAATAGGATACGATGCCCTCAAAATTGAATACAAAAATAGGGTTCATCCTAAAATTGGTTAATTTTGCGGGATTCACAATAATACAAGGCGGAGAAACAAGAGTGTCAGAAATGACCAAACAGTGTTTGATAAAGCTTTTGTGGAATATCAAGTGACGTGAGGTCAGCCCTTCACACTGATTGAGTCGTGGAAGTTTTTTAGGGAACATAAAAATTGTCATGAAAAATGATATCCTAAAATTTAATTAAACAAAAGAAAAGTTTCTCAAAAAATCAAAACATAGGAAACCACCTCACACGCTACATCAGACTCAGCACATGGTGGTTGTAAATTGAATGAAGATGCGGATGATCTCGATGCAGAGGAGGAAGAGGTTCAAGAATTTAAACCAATGGGCCGTGGCAAAGCTAAGAAGAAAGCGTCATCCTCCTCCGCTCCTTCAGAATATTCAATTTTTCCACCTCTTGTTGATCAGTTAGTAGATAAATAAAAAATGCTACATCGAGATTCGAAAGCCCAAGAATCTTATTTATAGTTGAAGCATCGGCAATTCTAAATGGAAGAACATGCACGTCAGGTGCAAGTGGAATTGGAAAAAAACATAATCGAGAAGATGTTGGAGTTGAATTGAAAATTCAAGGAGAGATATAATTTAGACTATTTGTTTAAGGTTTATAATATTTAAGTGTATTGGTATTCTAACAGAATTATAAATGTAAAACTCTTTTAATAATAAGTAAATTTAATTTTATGTATTAAAAAAACTGAAAAAATGGTGTCCTCTGTCATCCCATTATGGCCAGTTTGCCACAAAGATGGTTGTAGATATAGAAAGCTGAGTTGATGGTCATGACTTGGTCACCATTATGGGTAGCCTAAGAGTCGACATACGATTTAATACTAAGGAGTATTTTTCTTAGGGTTGTAAGCGAACTGGTGAACACGAACGGATGCTTGTTCGTGTTCGTGTTTGTTCGTTTAAGTTTTGCCAGATAAATAAACGTACATGAATGCTTAAAAGGACGAAATTTCTTGTTCTTGTTCGTTCGTTAACAAAATAAGATTGTTCATGTTCGTTGAATAATAAAAGGAAGCACAAAATATCTAGAATATTGTAACCTTTTTTTGTTTATCTATATTTGTCTATTTTACGAAGAGTGCATTATATAAATATATGATATTTGGATATAAACAAATAAACATACATAAAACAAGATGTTCATGGCTATAAATGAAGGAATGAGGCTTGTGTTTATGTTCGTTCTTTTAAATAAACGAACATAAAATTTGGTTCATGTTCGTTCAATAAATAAATATAGGAATCATAAGCGTGGAGGACGTTCATGAAATATTCACTGAACATTCGGTTCGTTTACAGGCCTAATTTTACTTTTTCTAAAACTAATACTACAAAGAAATATGGATGATAATTTAATGATAATATTAAGCAAAAATTTGCAAAACTGACATCTAATATGGCACTTACATACAACTTGATTTAACTTAATGACATATTATTAAAACTAGGGTCATTTTTATGTGAAATGGCAAGAATTTTCACTTTAAATGCGAATTATCAGTTGCGTCATTTTGCTACAAAAATACTATTTCATGCAAATTACGCAACCATCGTCTTTAAATCGCATTTATATATAAAATTATAAAGTTTTTCATCGAATAAATTATACCAATAAACATATTTTTCATCCTCTTTTATTTGATGTTTATTTTGTTAATTTTTTTTTACAATTTATTCCAAAAACATTATAATATATTCGTAATAGAAGATTTTATGTTTTATAACTTAGAAAAAAAGAAAAAAAAGACATACTATGAATTAATTGTGAGGTATTGCGAAATGCTACACAATTAATGAAAATTTTCTCTATCCTGACACAATTACTCTATCTTTATTAATTAACATATATTCCTTATAGTTATATTCTTGTCAATTCTGTCATTCAAATTTATTACGAAGTCATTGCAAAATTCAATTATGATTTTTTAAAAAACTTTTCTTACATCTTTTAAAAAAACACCTACATTTTTTCGGGGTCATTTAACCCTCTAAATCGTGCAAATATGCCCAAATTATATACTTAATCGTTCCTTTTTGTGTTTTTCAGCACTTGGATGGCTTTTGGAGGAACTACACATGACTTAGGCTCAATTTGAGAAGAAACGGACAGTGTGTGGAGAAGGCGTCACATTTTATTGCGACGGCATCATGGCATTACAACAGGACCGCGTCGACAGATTTCTATAACGTAATAATGCCAACAAGATCCAAACCAACTTAAAGAAGCCCAAAGAATTTGGCGGGGCGACGCGTCATGATTATAACGTTGATGCTCTCAACCCTTTTTTCACCATTATAAAACAAAACTCGTTTTTTTTAGGATATTAAGTGTGTAACATTTTGGGAACCGAACCCGTACATTAGAAAGAACATTAAAAGATGCAATTATGGGCCATTTATCGGGTGTTAAACCCTCTTAATTAGCCTAAATATACATGTATTTAAACAAGTGAGAACTTTAACTGTATCATTTCAATATGTCTATGTTTGTTTTGTGTGATTGATTCATGCTCAACTTCTATTTTAACATGCTAGGCTAGATCCTATAGTTATTTACATTTGTGATTGTATGAAACTTGTTTATGTATGATCCATTAATGTTGCTTCTTGTGATGGATGTGCACGTTAAGCTTTAGAAAACTAGCCATAAGATATTAAATTGGCATAGACGTCTAGGGAAACGCAAGTGCGTAGAAAGGATACCATCGGTAACTGTCTTCATACTACCTCACCCCTAATATGGTTGATCCCTCTAAAGTGTTTTAATGCAAGTAATGTAGTCTTAGAGGCCTTGGTAATAGTCTTCATACAACATTACATGTGCTTGCCTTCATGAACATTGCGTAGATGCTTTTCCGTTAAATCGCTCATGATAAGAAAATACTTACCAAAAAAGTCAGATCATCACAAGTTGTGTACAAAGCAATAGGATAAGTAAAAGCCACTAAAATTGATATGATTAAGTAAATGCGTTCGTTTATGATATAGTTATCACCAAAGCAGTTTAGATTTATATTTAGTTTAATTAGTTAAAACCAAACCAAACCTCTCAAAACTAGAATTTTACCTGCTTTCTATTAAATATAAAAATACAAAAATAATCTTCTCTCAACCCCTTAGACCTCTGTTATATTTTTATTTTTTTTTATTCCTGTCCCGAGCCTTCTCAACCTACTCCTCAAGAGAACAATAACAACCCCCAAGTCTTGCCTTACTACACTGCAATGGTTAAGTACTCTGCTTAGGGAGTTGTAAAACTTCTTGTGAGTTTTCAACGACCGCATCATTGCCATTGCAGCAGCGGGTACCCTGAGATTAATCTGAGAAAAACAAAAATAACATAAACCCCGATCAAGCCCGGTTCACCCATTTTTATAGGTTCTAACGGTTTTTGCCGGTTCGTCTTCTAACGGCTTTTATTTGCTTGCCGAACCAGTGACCACTTATGTTCTCGGTTGACCCGTGGCCCTGTCCCGCTTTTAGAACTATATGTATTAACATATAAATTGTATAAAGCTTTGTGTTTTTTATTAGTTTGTACAATGTGTATAATAACATGTACTTTTCATTTTAGGGGTGGTTTTAAAAATACATTAGGTAGTAAAGTGGTATTTTACGATAAAACATTAATTTGCTGACTAGTCAATAAATATGTGTTGTCAATTGTGAATTGTAAATATTGAATGAATGTTTGTATTATTGAATTTTAACTCTTTGTTGTTTGCATTAAAGATTGTACAATGTGCATCAATCCTTGTATTACTTAATTTTTTGCATTGAATGAAGAGAGAGATACTAATTTACTTTATATGTAGTATAGATATACACAATAATAACAAAAATTATTAAAAAATTTATATAAAAAATATTAAAGTTTAATTTTCTCTCATTTGAGATCTATTTTGCTTCATATATAATCTTTTTAAAAATTTCAATTCTTAAATTTTAAGGTTTATAAAAATTATTTCGTAATATTTTTCAGTTGTGATGCATACAAAGTAGAAAACATCAAATTAAAACTATATTACATTAGCCAGGATGTCCCCTGTCTCACAGCCCATTTGTTTATAATAAAAAAAATATTTGAATAATCTTATGAGCATTAACACCTTCTCTAACCCTACTTATTTAATTAAAAAAATAGTTTTTTAGTCTTATGAACAGTAATAAATTCATAAAAAAGGGAGCTAAGTGTGTTGTAAGAGAGATGATGATTCAGTAGCCAAAACATACCTTCTAACTAAACACGTGTCCTTTACTTTCATTGCATCCTAATGTCACAGTTGAGAACAAAACATGTACCATGCCACCATTGCCTCCATTATTTGAACATAGTCTCATTATCTCTCTTTCATTGAAGCTTCATCCCACCAAATTGATCATACTAAATAGAAATGGCACACACCAAACCCATAGCAGGTCGGGTTTCTTAGATCTGACGGGAGCCACGGGCTGCGGAGTTGGTGGTGGCGGTCTACAAGGGTTCTGGCAGGGCCAACAAATACAGTACATACGCTAATGAAGCAATTAATTGTCTCTTATTTCAAGCTTTAATCCTTTTTTTATAAAGATTCAAATTTTTTTTCTTTAATTATGTGTATATTTTATGTTTTTACAAGCATTATATGAAAAAAGAAGAGTTGGAGATAAGTTGACTTCAAATTTTAGCTTATTCTTTTCTTGTATAATATTTTTGGATTAGCTTATTCTTTTCCTTTTTTGAAGCTTTTGGGCAATTCAGATTGTAGTGATTGGTTTTTGTATTTGTTGTTACTCTTTTATATAAAGAGTTTTGATTTAGGTTATTGGGGTTTTTGATTCATTTAATGTTGATTAATTTGTTTTTTGTACTGTAAATAAATAATAAGTAGTCTCATTTTACCCAAACACTTTTACCGAATGGGGATTGTCAATCCCGAATAGATCTATTTTATAACATTCGCGCTTACCCTGCGAGTAATTTACAGTTCATGCAACTTAAGCTAATCCGTAATCATAAGAGTAAAGTATAGTTGTTGCGTCCATAAGTAAAAACAAGTATTGTATCTAACAGTGAGATATGCAAATGATTGTATAACAAAGTTGTAAAAACAGAGTGAAACAAGCAATGTATTTAATCCCAAAATAAGTAATTGAGTATGTAGACCAGTTTGTAAAATGAATTGTAAATGCACATGTAATAAATTCAAACCAATCATGTAAATGAAATTGGTAACAAGCATGTTCTCACCCCAAAAGTTGTAAAGTATATGTAAAACAAGTAAAACGTGGGGCTATAAACTCACCTTGAGTGAATGAATCAACAATGTAAATCACAGAATGAAATGCGTCACGTAAATGTTTGATTTGCAACCTAATTAATTATAGGTCGTATGAGTACCTAGTACTTTGAATAATTAATACGATATATAATTCTATATAGCTACATCACCATCTAAATGTATTTGTGAAATAACATTTAAATCGCATTTGATAAATAATAACCATGTAATTATACTCGTATAATCATATAAATAGTTCAATCGTCTTTGTAAGATAATATTTATAAAGTTTAAAACATATATAAATATTATTTAAGTGATTCTAAAATGTTTCACAAATTTTTTTATTAAAAACAAACCAACACTATTCACGTCAGGAAATAGTGCACAAGTATAAAATAGTGCGTATCTTTCTCGTTTTAAGTCTGTTTTTACGTTCTTTATGTCCACACTGTCGTATTTAAAAGATATGTCAAAATATTACATTTTAATATTTTTAACCCTCTGATGAACAGTAATTTTTACTGTTCATGCACTTTATAAAATTATTTTAATAAATTTAATTATTGTAATCTCGTAAAAGTCATATCTTATTCGTTTTAACTCTGATTTTAGTGATTCTTTCGAGCACGCCTTCGTAATTAAAAGCTCTATCTAAATAAGATGTTTTTTAAAAAAGTTTCTGTAATGAATAGTAATTTGTTTTTATCAAATTGTTTTTATAAAAGTATTTATTATCGTAAACTTGCAAATGGCGTATCTTCTTCGTTATAGCTCGGATTTTCGAGTTCTTTACATATTCAGAATCGTCTTATAAAATATAAGGTTCATGTTTTAATATTCGAATTTGGACAGTAGCTTTTTGTATGTTTCATGATTTATTTTATATACTTAATAAATAAACTTTTCAACAATTAATTTATATATACTTTTTATAAATTAATCAACACTTGTATAATGTATGTTCTTACTTTATAACATGTTTTTAACATCATAATAACATAGGAAAATGTACTTTGAACCATGATCAAGATAAAAATCCATTTTATACACTTATAACATTTCTTAGATGGTGATTTACTACATAGACATTATATACGCATAAAATCACAAATGTAAAGAGTGTAGGGTTTTTAGATGACCTTAGGATGAAGTATGATGAAGAGAAACAAGATCTAAACCCTGGTTTAGAATCAAAACCCAAGCTTCCAAGACTAAAAAACCCTAATCCCCAATGAAACCCTAATCTTGAACCTTTCTTGATTAACCCTTTTAAACACTAAACCAAGACTTCAATACACATTAGAATACCTTAGATATGATGTTAGAATACTTGATTACTTGGTAAATGAAATTGTATGGATTGTTTATATGGGGTGTTTTGAGCCGTAGGCATGAGGATGAAGAAACAAGAGAGTTGTGTTGGTTTTGCTTAAGGAAAAAGTATATGTGATATCTCTTCTAGTTACGCATGTATTTATACTACAAATGCTAGACAATATCACTATTAGGAAAGTCATAGATCACTAGAAACATGGGGAGAGGATTAAGGGGAAATATTGGTCAAGTTACTAGTCATGGTACATAAACATAATAAGTCCTATGATGTACAAGACTTTAGTTGGTTAATTGAGTGCTCTATGTCCCCATTGGTGAGAAATATACATGAAAATTGGGGGAGGGAAAGGAGCTAGATGAATCTTGATATTTTGTGTTGAATTTCTAGTATTACTTGTAGTTTTAGGATGTATAGGTTAAGTGTAGAAGTGTAAATTTGTAGCATTTGTTTTCTAGTTGGTTTCTTATAGTGTAGGACGACTAAAATGATAAACATGGGTGAAGATTTATAAAATTTTGAGTATTGGGTATAATAATGGGTATCTGTTGAAACGTAGATAAGTTTTGGTGATTCCGTGAATGCCTAAATGTATTTTATCGCGAAACGTAAACACTTTACGTAATCAATAAAAATAAAATACAAAAAGTTGATTATTACTTTTATAAAAATAATATAATGCTTGCTTGATGTAAACTTTAATTTTTTTGGTGCCCGCTTACGTTGAATGATGATTTTTAGTTTACGCGATTTAGCTAAACGTTGGAATTTTAAAGTGAACACGTAAAAGTTTAAAATAAATAATTGGATGTTCATTGATGTAAAAAGGTGTAAAAATGTGAGTTGTCACTGTCTCCCCGTGTTAAAAGAATTGTGTCCCGTAATTCAGTTCGAGTTTCCTTCTGGAATAGTGTTGATAAATATGTGTAAATGCTTGTCTTAATCCTCCTAATACGTGCTAAGTCAATTTGCTATCTTAATGTAGAATTTCATTGGTACGGGTCTCAATACCTTGATGACGTTTAACTTCCGGCGGGTTGTCCTAGGGTGACTAATGATACGTCTTCGCCTTTTTGGCTTAAGATTTGGTGTAAGATGATGTCGACTTTATTGCAAGATGGTGTAAGAGTTTACTTAGTTATCATGATTATTAGTTGGGTTCCTCATGATAAATATGTTCTATGAATGCGCACACAACTTTGATATAAATAGAAAATTGTTTTCTTGACAAGAAGTTTTAGGGTGACTACTCTCAGCATGGGCATGGTCCTTCCTGAATTATACATAGTTGATCAAGCCATGTATATTTGAGGACTAACGATGCATTGCTTATTTTTGTCAAAATAGTGTTATGATTTCATGAAATTTGCAAGAGTGACTTGAATAAATGATTAGGAAATTAAAGCAAAATTTGTGAAATTTTCATAATACGATGATTTGATAGATAGTGGGTTTTATTGTTTTCCCTCTAAAGTACTACATGGTTTTCTTGATACTACAACTTCCAATACAAGCTAATACATAATTCCTAAAACAAGGTATCTGTGGGTGACGTCCGAGCTGACTGGTGACTAACTCCTAGAGCTTCCTGAAGTTCTCTTGGTCCTATCACTATGACTCCTGAACTGAAGCCAACTGTCGCTCCATCTCCATACGAGCCTTTCTCTCCTGGCTACGAGTAACCGTCTCGATAGCCTCCATGGTCCTAATCTTACCATGCAGAGAAGCATTCTCTGCCTCGGCCATACCTATCATGAATCTCAAAGTACTCATATCCTCCTCGATGGGCACCCCTTGCAAATGCTTATGAATGCCTCGAATAGCCTCCCCACGACGGGCTAGTGTCGTAACAATAGTCAATGCAGGAAAAGTAACTGCAACGACAGGTACTGGGTGGAAAACATCCACACCAATGTTAACTAGACAACGTGTATCCTTTAATGTCAATTCATTTCACCGTTAGTCCTTAGTTAACGGGCAATCAAACCTCAAACCAAAACCAACAACATCAAAAACACAATACATTACACTTAGAAAGATCCTTCATAAGATTTACTTAAACGTCACACGGATAGTATTCGGATTAATGTTAAGGTGATTACGGATTTGATTTGGTATTACTTTTTTGAGATTGAAATGGGATTTCACAAAGGCGTGTACTTATTTTATCTTTAAGTTGGGGTTGGTTGGATGCATGATTTTTATAGATAACTTATTTGAGCGTTAAGGTTTAAGATTAAAGACTTGATCTATCTAGTTATTCCTGATGTAAGGAGTTATGTTATTGTGCTCGCACTATATATATAAAGGAGTTACGTTGTAGTGCTCAGTATCACACGCAGATGCAGATGTGCATAGTTTCAAGAGGTAAGTTACTTATACCTTCCTAAACAAGGTATAATGTACTAAGGGATTGCAGACTTCTCTACACCATTATTCAATTTACAATAGTGTAAGCTTAAGTAACAAATTTGGGGGACTGTACTTTAGTATCAAGTTTGGAATATCGAGTTTTCTCCATCAGTAGTCACTACAGATAGCCGATAAAATACGAGGTTGGTAAAGTTAGTCAGAGGGAATAAAGTGTAGAGATGTGATCAGCAAACAATTCTTACGGGATAATTTTTATGCTATATAATGTTAATGGTATTTCTTAGTCTAAGCAAAATTTTTGAAGTTTCTCAACGTTATTCAAAACTTTTCAAGATTTTTACTTAAGACAAGAATGTCTCGAGTATATAGGTGTACACATCAATGATGATTCTGATAGTTCATCACCATCATGGGGGAAGAAACGTGTACGTGGTGTGGTTTTATAGGTTAATAAAGATATTGGTTTTATAGATTCGTGTTGGGTTTATGATTTCTACTTCATTTTTATTGGTTTGTGTGAAGTATTCTACATACGTGAGAGGATTTGTTGTTGATTTCTTACATGTTTCCCCAATTGGATAATCACCAAGACCAAATTTCAAGAAGCAGTATTATTTGGTGTGGTTTGCTTCTTGTTCTATAAAATTCCACTGTGCAATTTAAATGTCAAAGTTAGAAGATCGTTCAAGCTACATCAAAGTTTCAGAATCTGTTCAAAGATAAGGATATTGGTTTAGGGGAAGGGTGATTCAAAAACTTCATAAAAAAGGAGTATATAAAGAAAGCTTTTCCAATACGAACAGTAATGAGTCGTTTAAATGTTAACATTTCAATATTTTAATTTATAAAAAGCATGAAACCGACTACCTATGTATACAAACGCACAACGGCAAAGAACTCAATCGTGTATAGTGTAGATTGTAAATTCGAGACCCATACTCAAGACTAAGTGTTTTTTAGCTTTTTAAGTTTGAATTTGTCATAAGTTAAAAAAAAAAAAATGGTTTTTAAGTAATTTTAAAAGAAATTGTAAGGTAAATAGAAGGCAAATTGAAATACACAAAGATTAATCAGGTATAAAACGTACTAGCACTAGTTACTCTTTGTTTACAGTTAAAATGTGAATCTAGTGTAATTACTATTTACCATTTATTATGGTGGTATCTAATATCAACAAAGGCTCGATTTGCCATTCAAAACCTGTCCCTAAATATCCTACAATCATAATCTCCGTAGATCGCGTTAAGTTGGGTATCAAAGACTATAGTGATAACTCCCAACTAACCTAAAGACCAGTACTAATGTCATAATCCACTTCTCCACTGTATAAACCCTCCATGGAAGAGTTTTCCCTCCCGAACTTCATAAGTGTTTAACTAATTGTAGGTAGAGGTTTAGGGAATCCGTACACTAAGGATAGTTGTAAACCAATCCCTAGTACCCTGTTAAACTTCAACAAGCAAGCCTAATATAAAGCCTAACATGATCTACACTACCCTCAAAACTACCAAAATTTGGGTATCATGCAACAAGCAATAAGGATATCCATAAAAACGATAATTCTACAGGAAACAATCATCAAACTATAACAATATCATGACAAGGCTAGCACTTAAGGTACTTAGCCACTTATACTACAAATAACATAAGAAATATTGAAGAAATTCTTAGATTGAATAAACATTATGATCTTACAAACTGAGTGATGAATGTTTAATACAAATAATGAATTAAAGAGCGATTTCTCCCTTGGACTGCTGAATTTGGCCAGATTGTTCTCCTATAGAAGCCTTAGATGATCTTTCAGAACTCCATTCAATGAGTGATGCCAATGTTGAAGTATTTGGGCCTCTATTTATAATTTACGAACCAACTACGGCGTAGTTGTAAGTGTGGAACTACGTCGTAGTTCTTTGACAGGGCAATTCCTTTAATAGTAATTTTCAACTACGACATAGTTGTATGGGCAAACTACGTTGTAGTTATGCCTAGGCAAGTATATCTTTGATGACTCTTAGTAACTACGACGTAGCTAACAAGACGGGCTACGCTGTAGTTTATTCTATGTCTTTGTCAATCTTGGAACTACGGCGTAGTTAAAACGGGGAAACTACATAGTAGTTTTCTCCTGGAGTCCGTACTTGGTGCAATTTATGCATTCATTGATCAAATTCCTGTGTCTTTCCGATCCATGGCTCATAATTTCTTACAAATGAAATATAAACCAATTAAGTATACATTTTAATAAGAATTATAATAGTTATGAGCATTTCAATAGGGATTTTGATACATAAAAGTATAAACTATTTGACGTTATTAAGTATCCCCCGACTTGACTTCTAATTACCCTCAAGTAGACCTGTTAGAATAATTTCTAAAAAGATATCCCTTGAATTAACTCGGGAGATATGAATTTACAAACTACATATGCTAGAAAATACCAAAACCGAACACCTCACGAAAAGGGGATCAAAATCAATCAACTCTTACTATTCTAAGTATTTCATTTCGGGGTGATCACTCAATAGCACAGTCATAGCATGTATTCTATCATAAGCTTGATCAGTATTTTAGTTATCTATGTTCGTCCTAATTTATCCTAATTAATTCTACATAAACCTAAACTAAAGCAAAAAATAGGGGTTTTCAGCCTGAGAGACTGGCACGAGTTTTGGTTTAATCTAAACTGAATGAGACAAACAAGACAATTAACACATATAAGAAGATAAACAAACGATAAAGAAGCGGTCTAGCAAAAACATAAGGAAAATGTATTAGCCAGTATAATCTAATCAAATGTAGGAATTGTTTATGTGTGCAATGATTTTATTACTTCGTTGCTGTTATATCATTCCCTAAGCTTAGGTGGCTCTTCTCCCTAAACTTTATCAAGTTAATCATGTCACAATTAACCTAATTCCTCATAAAGCATACACCGTTGATTATAATCTATCTAGGAGACAATACTGGTGATCATATCATAACTTATCTCATCGAGGCTTTACCCACTTTTGCCCAATCATTATATATATGCTGGTAGTCCGCGGTCCAAGTACTTACCCAAGGAAATAGAACATTACGTGTAATCCTAAGTCACCTTTTAGTCTACCTATTCACTTAACCAAGGGAAGATACCGGGTGCTTAAATTTGCAGTCTTATTATTCTAGAGTCACATATATAAGCTGTATGTAGTTCTATCCCAGACTCTAGTCTACTTGGTCCGTATAATTAGATCCAGTTGAATGATAGATTAAACACATAATCAAACATAAATAAATATGAAGTGATAAACATAATCAATATGCAACGAAAAGTAAACAATCAGTATAAACAAACCGAACATTAAATCATCATAAACATGGCTAATACCTACAGGTATTAGCCGATAGTCATTGCAACAAAATACAGTATCATAGATGAACGATTAAAGTAAAGAGAACGATATGATAACCGAATGTGTATAGCGTAGTATTAAGATTACATGAGTTTCCTATTGACTTGAGGCACTTGCTGACCTTCTTGGCTTCTTAAAAATGTTTGTAGATCATATTTGGTGATTAAGGGTTTTTATGCATACTGAAAATCGAGTTTGGGGTTTTCTATTTATAAGCTCTAAAAATAGGCCGATACGCCATATTGGAGGGGTCCAATACGGCGTATTAGGTAACTTGGAGTGGGCTCTACGATTATAGTATTCTGGAATATTCATCATTCGCTTCCCAATACGACGTATAGGGTCTTTTGGATACGGAGTATTGGCTTGAAATAGTGTTTTCTCTTAATGTTGATCAAAGTATCATATATGGCGTATTTGTTGATGTAGATACGACGTATTCTTTAAAGTCGGCCAATGGTATTGAATTCGTTAAGTCTTGGGATACGGTGTATCTGTCTAGATAAATACGACGTATTGGTTGTCAGAATCAGTAGACTTTCTTGAATTATTCGTTTATGCTCCAAAACACGTTCTTTTCTTCATCTTTTACCAAATGCTCGATAATAACTGAGATTAACAAATGTAAGCAATTAAGTATCAAATCTCATATAAAATAATGTAAAATAGACAACATAGCTGGGATAAATGATGCTAATAATGTGACCTTATTTGATGTCATCAAATATCCTCAAGTAGACTTTAGAAATATCTTATGAAAATGTATCCTAAGTGACTAGGATTTTTCCTTTAAGCATTTTTTTATTCAATTACTAACACACAACCATGCATTCATGAAATAGGAAAATGAAATAACTTAACTAATCTATGTGGTAACATTTAGTAGTTCGCTCAATTGCTCGGTCATGACGAGTATTCTATCATAAGCTTGGCATGGATACACATCTCCACCAGTAATGCTAAGGAGTAACCAGTCTATAAAGGTAAATTAGGTAAATGTGATAAGGTTTAAAGGTTTGATCATTCTTGTCAATCTCTATCGATACCAATATTTCAGAAAGGGAGACAAAAACATAAATGCATGCCCAGATCCATGACCGCGACACTTGTGATTGCTCATTCCCTAAGTCGAATAAGCTAAAGAATAGAACCAAGTAATCTTTACCAATAGTATTAGACCAACAAGGGTGACAAAACTACACATACACATTCAAATCCATGAATGAGACACATGTGATTGCTCACTCCCTCATTCGAGTAAAACCAAAGGTTAGGATGAAGAATGATATAGGGTAGGGATTAGGCATGGGAAATATTTATAATTGGTGTAAAAACAAAACAAAATAAATAGAGAAAATTCAAACAATGAAGAATAGTGTTGCTAGCTACTTTTCTGACCATACCCATGAAAAAGACACAAATCACTACTAACTCACGGTTTAACACTGGAACTCACGCTTTGGTAGACACGAATTAGACTCAAAGATGTCTTAAATCATCAATAAAAATAACCTAGTTGGCGTTCCCGTAACGGCCAACTCCTATTCATCCATAATATAGTACAATAATAGTGGCGATATCTACCACTTGATACAAAAGTACATAGTTGGTTTATTTTGCGACCAACTTCTAATAATATACAACAAAACTTTACATCGTTGATTTATAACACGTACCAACGAATCATCAATCATTTTTGAAAATAATAAAATAGTTAAGTTTAGATTAACCGATTATCTCACAAACCTCTCCTTTTTTTCTCTCTTATATATTTTTTTGTATTTTTCAATTTTTTGTAAACATGCTAGAAAATGAAATTTGGTGTGAAAATTCACCACTTCATGAATCATGATAAATCTAGATAATATATATCCGATCATAATTGTGAAAGTAGTAAACACACAGAAAATAAAATAAGACTACTACTTTCACATTCCCATTGCATTTTGCAATTTCCTGACCTAACCAAAGATAAGATAAACGTACACGAACATAGGAAGTACATATTGTTACCTACTAAAGCAACTAGAAACCAATTAAGGATTTTAATCTATAGGGTAGGCTAAGGTGTAAGGGTGTAACAAAACAAAATTTTGGTGGTGGAAGAAACGAAAGAAATGGTTTAGAAAGTTTTTCTATGGGTATCTTACTCTAAAATTGAGAGTAAACAAAAGGGTTTATACGAGGCTTAAATAAACTGTGTGTTAAGTTAATATCACATGATGTATGTAAATAGAATAGGCTTTTTGGTGTAACCCTAGAAATTTAGCAATCTAAACAAGTCACTATAATTATAAAATCAATACTCATTATGGTGGTCTCGAATAGTATGCTGGAAATCATTATCTAAAATAACCTAATATTACATTAATATTATACGAGCTACGCAGCGAAATTAATCTCATATAGCATTTACAATTAACATAAATAGTAAATCGAAAGCATACCTTTTAGCAAAACAAGCTAAATCAAGAACCAGAGCTTCTTGAGAATACGCACGTGCATTAAACTCGTGCTAATACCAAAACCTCTTCTAGTTGCTAAATTAAACAACCTCTACGTGTATCCACACTACACGTTAACCAATATCACCCGAATGCTAGTTCTACGAACCAACAGACGAAGAATACAACAAGTAATCGAACTCAAACATTTGTCCCCAAGGGGTGTTTATAGATGTCGACTACAAGGAGAAGAAGAGAGAAGGGATTAGATTAATAATGAGGTCTAGGGATCCTCTATTTATAGTGTTAGGATTAAGGTTACATAGCTTTAGGAAAAAGCTACATAATCATGACACTTTTGGTCCCTCTTCTTTCCTTTACTATAACCGGCCACCAACTAAGCCCAAACACCCTTGGTGTTGACTTTTTGACTTTTCTAATTATTTATGGATAATTACTTTTAATTACCCATTAATTAAAAATCCTTATTGTTAATTATTTGTAAACGAACTAATTAACGATCGTTAGTATTCTATCGTTCAAATATTAATATACATAATAAATATACACTTATATTTATTATACACATTAATCGAGTATTAAATACATATATAAAAAATATACACTTTCTATTATTTATATAATATACCTTTAGGAGTGATATATAATTGTATTACGTGTGTGACCCCCTTAGGCTCTAAGTATTCTCAGCCGTATAATATCCAATATAATGAGAATGATCTAACATAGTATACCAAGCCAAGTTCTAAAGTTTACTATAGTCACTGGAACACTCATATATTTGTGGAATTTGGGTATAAATTGGGAAAGGGAATAGGCTTAATCCTCAAATATGGAAATAAAGGTTATGTGTGCAGGTTATGCAACTAATAATCTCACAAAATTTTTCTAATTTTTCTTTTAAATTTAGGCATTAATTAGGCAAATTATTGTGAAAAGTAAAGACAAGTAGTGTTCTAATTCTCCTCTCTCCACTTGATATATACAACACCTACGTTGTAAAATATAACATGAAAAAAGGAAATAAAAAGAATTAGAATAGAAAAATCCCTTGAGATTTGCTCGGTATGATCCTCCAAGATGCGTTAATGAGCAACTATATGTGTTGTGTTAGCTAGTCTGAATCCTAGCACGAACAACACACATAAGATAACAGAAAATAGGTATACCACCACTTTCATTGATTTTTGTTCAGTAGTTCCTGTCTAAATTATAAGAAAACTTTGCAATTTTATCTACGAATAAACGTCGGTTACAAAATAAAACTAAAAACAATAACTGTATATGTGATTCGATACGCCGTATCCATGTTACTTGATACGATGTATTGAGACCCACATGAAAAATAAACCTAATACGTGTCAGAGGTCAGATACGCCGTATTCAGAGAACTGAATAAGCCGTATTGACAAGTCTAACAATAAAGTTTTAAAGTGCAGGAAAAAAAAGGGATAACATCCAGGTTGATCAATACGTCATATCCATGTGATTAGATACGCCGTATTGACAACCTGAGAACACAGACATGATAATAAAAATTGAAATTACCTTCCGGGTTGTCTCCCGGCAAGCACTTTTGTTTATAGAAAAGTCTTTAAGCTAGACTTGCTTTGGCTCTACGTTGTTCCTGTCACGAGCTCGACAACCTCTTCATCAATATTTCTTTCATAATATTTCTTCAAACGATGCCCATTGACTTTGAAACTAATCCCGTTCTTATTAGTAATTTCTACAGCCCCGTATGGGTATACCGTTTTGACTATATTCGGACCATACCACTTTGATTTAAGCTTACCTGGGTACATTTTCATATGAGAATTATATATTAGCACTTTGTCCCCTACTTTAAAATCCTTATCCCTACAAATTTTAGAGTCATGCCATTTCTTAGTTCGCTCTTTGTAAATTCTATTGTTCTCATAATCTCCGTCTCTTAATTCAGCTAACTCATTAAGTTGCAACAAACGATTTTTACTAGCGATTGTTAAATCTGTATTTCATTGCTTTAATGCTCAATACGCTTTATGCTCGATTTCCACAGGTAGATGATATGCTTTACCATAAACCATCCTGAAAGGCGTACATCCTGTTGGTGTTTTGTAGGCTGTCTTGAAGGCCCATAATGCATTGTTAAGCTTTTTTGACCAGTCCTTAGGGTTATACCCAACTGATCCCTCTAGAATACTTTTGATAGCCCTGTTGGTAACTTCAGTTTGTCCATTAGATTAGGGGTGGTATGTCGTGCTCAATTTGTGAGTTACGTCATACTTTGCAAAGCTCTTTCGAGCTGAGAATTACAAAATGTGTGCCCCTATCACTAATCAAAGCCTTAGGGACTCCAAACCTAGCAAATAATCCTCTTAAAAATTTAACTACCACTTGCGCGTCATACGTTGGTAATGCTTGAGCTTCAACCCATTTGGAAACATAATCGACAACTACTAATATATATTTATTGCCTTTCGAATCGGGAAACGGTGCCATAAAATCTAACCCCTAAATATCAAATACTTCACATACCTGAATATTATATTGAGGCATTTCTCTCCTTGATGATATATTCCCCGATCTTTGACATGCATTACACTTCATCACGTATGCTTTAGCATCTTTAAAAAAACTAGGCCAGTAAAATCAAGACTCATAAACTTTTCTTGCTGTAACATAAGCACTATAATGTCCTCCAATCGCTCTTGAATAGCAATGTGACAATATTTCAAGGGTTTCACATCCAACCACACATCTTCTCATTATATTATCGGAACACAATTTAAATGCATAGGGTTCATCCCAGTGATAACTCTTGACATGAGAGTAAAATCTTATTCTTTTTTCGAACGCCCATTTTGGAGGAACATTTTTCCCGACAATATAATTGACAAAATTAGAATACCATGGTTCATCGTCATTAAGTTTAGTTTTTAACATCATCAAATGCTCGTCAAAGAATGCATCAGCTATTTTCCTTTCATTCAACATTTCCATGTCAGGATTTTCCAACCTAGATAAATGATCTACGGCTAAATTTTTGGCCCCTTTCTGGTCTTTGATTTCAATATTGAATCCTTGTAGCAGCAAAACCCATCGTATAAGCCTAGGTTTAACATCCTGTTTAATGAATAAGTACTTCAAAGCAGAATGATTAGTGTAAACCATGGTTTTTGATAAAATAAGATAAGGACAAAATTTATAAAATGTAAAAACAACTACATGAAGTTCTTTTTCAGTAGTGGTATAATGTTCTTGAGCATTATTTAATGATTTGCTAGCGTAATAGATTGGCTTGAATTTTCCATCTATTCTTGTCCTAATACAGCCCCAACAGCAAAGTCACTAGCATCACACATTTGTTTAAAGGGCATATTCCAATCTGGAGTTATTATAATAGATGTAGTAGTTAATTTTTCTTTTAAAATATTAATTGCATTTTTGTAATCATCAGAATAATCAAATTTCGCGTCTTTTAGTAAAAGTTATGTCAGAGGCCTAGATATCATAGAAAAGTATTTAATAAACATACGATAAAAACATGCATGCCCTATGAAACATCTAACACCTTTCACGTTTGTTGGGTAAGGTAATTGAGCTATTACATCAATTTTAGCTTTATCTTCTTCAATTCCTGTCCCTGAAATTTTATGTCCTAATACTATGCCTTCTTTAACCATAAAATGATATTTTTCCCAATTAAGCACAGGGTTAGTTTCCTCACATCTAGAGCATTTTATCTAAATTAGCAAGACAACTATTAAAAGAGTTACCCAGCACAGAGAAATCGTCCATGAATACTTTCATAAGATCTTCTACCATGTCTTGGAAGATTGTCGTCATGCATCACTGAAAGGTGGTAGGTGCGTTACATAATCCAAACGCCATTCTTCTATAGGAAAATGTTTCATAAGGACAGGTAAACGTTGTCTTTTCTTGATCTTCACGCATAATTGAAATATGTAAAAATCCTAAAAAGCCATCAAGGAAATAGTAATATTCATTTACAGATAAACGTTCTAACATCTGGTTAATAAACGGAAGAGGGAAGTGATCCTTTCGGGGTGGCATCATTTAGTTTACGATAGTCAATACAAAATTGCCATCCTGTAACAGTACGTGATGAAATTAATTCATTATTATCATTCAAAACCATAATCATTCCCCCTTCTTTGGAACAACATGAATAGGACTGACCCATGGACTGTCTGAGATTGGATAAATTTATCCTGAATCAAGCAACTTAACAATTTAATTTTGACCACATCTTGAACTTTAGGATTTAAGCACCTTTGAGGTTGAATAACTAGTTTAAAATCATCTTCCATTGGGATTTTGTGGGTGCAAAATAATGGACTTATTCCTTTAATGTCGGACATATTCCAAGCTATTGCGCCTTTGCATTTTTTTAGTTCATCCAAGAGTAATCTTTTTGTTAGCCTTAATTTTATATAAGTCGAACAAGAATGTTATCGGTCTTATTATTCGTAATTAGACTTGTTAAGTAATAGGCTAGTCGGGATTAATGGGCTTGGATTGTAATCTAATATTGTCTATTTTTCAGGATCGAAGCACAAGATAAGCCAAGGCCGGCCCAAGTTAGAAAGCCCATACGCCATTACGAAGACTTAGGGTATAAATAGGACACTCTCCACACATGGAAAGGGTGTTGGTTAGCATTTCTTTCATTTGTATGTGTGTGTAATCATCCTCCACTCCTCTCTTTCTCTCTAATATAATCTTCCATCTTTTGTTTCTCTCTCTACTTTTCTTCTTATTTTCATGCTTATCATGGTTAAAGGTTAGCTTATTGTTGTGTTTGGATCTTTTATACTTGGAATAACAAGTGGTATCAAGAGCCAAAGGGTTTTTGATGATTTGTTGTGGTTTTTTATGAGTTTTTTTTTGTTCGAACTACATAAAAGATCTTCATCTTTTGTGTGTTCAAATACCATAAAGTTTGTATTTTTCTTCTTAGTATATCATAGTTTTAGTTAGAAGTACAAGTAAAACCTAGAAAACATATAAAAAATTTGATCTTTTAAGTGTTTTTGGCTCGAAAATGGTTTTCTTCTCAAAATTTTGATTTTAAATTTTTTGTTTCAAATTCATTAAAGTTTATGTTTTTAAGGTTCTACTAGGCTTAGATAAGTAAGAAGTACAAGAAAAATCGAGTAAAATCTTCCAAAATTGTATCTTTTTGTGTTTTAAAGAAGTTTAGTCTCGAAGCTTTGAAGGCGAATCACTCCACTCTTTGAAGGCGAATTAGTCCACTCTTTGAAGGCGAATTAGTCTACTCTTTGAAAGCGAATTAGTCCACTCTTCAGAAGGCGAATTAGTCCACTCTTCAAAAGGCGAATTAGTCCACTCTTTAGAAGGCGAATTAGTCCACTCTTCAGAAGGTGAATTAGTCCACTCTTTAGGAGGAGAATTAATCCATTTCTTCAGGAGGAGAATTAGTCCATTTCTTCAGGAGGAGAATTAATCCATTTCTTCAGGAGGAAAATTAATCCATTTCTTCAGGAGGAGAATTAATCAATTTCTTTAGGAGGAGAATTAATCAATTTCTTCAGGAGGAGAATTAATCCATTTCTTCAGGAGGAGATTTAGACCATTCTATTAGGAGGCGATTTAACCAGTTTTACAAAAACACAAACCACAACTCAATTACTTCAAAAACTTAAGATTCGATATCCATTCATAACAAAAAAATCAGAATTTCAAATACCAATAATAATTTGCAAACTCAAACATCAAATGCTCTTCATAATGCCATTATGAAAGCAGGTGGTAAAGACCGTCCACCAATGTTAGCACCTGGTAATTACATTCAATGGAAATCCAGAATCAAGAGATACATCGACACCAAACCTAACAATGACCTCATCCACTATTGTCTCTAAAATCCATCGTACAAATTCAAATGGACTGAGAAGATTGTTCTAGTTGCTAAAGGTAGTTCAGAAACCACTACAGAAGGGTATATGGAGAACTATAAGAATGTTTCACAATACATACGGGATCAATTGAATGCTGAAGCTGAAGATGTTCAGATAATTCTTACAGGGATAGATAATGATATCTACTCTATAATTGATGCTTGTCAAAATGCATGTGAAATGTGTAAAGCTATTGAAAGGTTGAAACAAGGTAAACCAATCAATGTTCAATATCTTGAAACCAACTTATATTGGGAGTTTAGAAAATTCACATTACGGGATGGTGAATCATTTGAATCGTATTACTCAAGGTTCTAGAAGATGATGAATGAGCTTGTCAAAAATAAGTGTGATGTTACCAATCATCAAGTGAATGTCCAGTTCTTACTTCAATTACAACCACAATGGCAAAGGTTTGTGACACTTGTTAAACAAAGTCAAGAATTGAAGACTGTCTCCTACAATAAATTTATGACATTTTGAAGCAACACCCGAATAAAGTCAATGAATTAAGAGCTGAAAGACTAGCACGTACTGCTAATCCACTTGCACTTGTTGCTCAATAACAACCAGTTTACCATCCTCAAAACCATCCTAATCACTACACTCAAAATTCCTCAACCGGATCACAACAAGCTGCTACCAGAAACAGAGGTAAAGTAATTGTCAACTCTCCTACACCCACTTATGATCAAAAACCTACTATGGTTGCTGAAGATGATGAAATGTCAAAGGATAAGGAGATTGATAAACTCATGGCTTTAATTTCTTTGTCATTCAAGAAAATCTACAAACCTACCGACAACAACCTTTGAATTTCATCAAACACCAGTAGAGCAAATCAGGATAATACTCCAAAGATTAACAGAGGCACTAGGTATGATAGTCAGAGGGTAGTTAATGGTGTTGGGGCTAGGGAAAATTTAGGTACACAAGTGGTGCAGTAGTCTGGGATTTAATGTTATAATTGCAAGGAATATGGGCATGTAGCAAGGGAATGTCAAAAACCGAAATGGGAAAAGGATGCAGCTTATCACAAGGGGAAAATGCCATTGTGTAAGCAAGAGGAAGCTGGATTTTAGTTTAATGCAGAGCAAGCTAATTGGAGGGATGACACTGATGATAAACCTGAAGATCAGGAATTGGAAGCACATTATTTGTACATGGCACAGATTCAAGAGGTTACTCCAGATGCTGATGACAATTATGGACACATCTTTGATGCTGAGCCGTTGCAAAAGCTCATAGAGATAATTTTATTCATTGTCGACTCTGGGTGCTCAAAGCACATGACGAGAAATCTCAAGCTTTTAAGTAATTTTGTGGAGAATTTATAGGTATGGTGAAGTTTAGAAATGATCAAATTGCACTGATTTTTGGTTATGGAGATCTAGTTTAAGGCACTATAACTATCAAAAGGGTTTATTACATTGAAGGGTTGAATCATAATTTATTCTCTGTTGGTCAATTCTGTGATGCAAATTTGGAAGTTGCTTTTCGGAAGTCTACATGTTATATTCATGATTTAAAGGGAAATGATCTTCTCACAGGTTCTTGTGGCACAGATCTGTATTATGTAACAATCCATATTTTAGGCTTAATGGCTAAAGCCAATTTGCTTAATGGCTAAAGCTTTATCGTCACAGGCTTGGTTATGGCATCGTCGTCTTTCTCACTTGAACTTCGATTCCATCAACTTGTTGTCAAAGAATGATATTGTGTAACAATCCATATTTTAGGTCATTATACAACGTTATATAATCCATTATTTATTTTTAGTCTCGTACGCGTTTGCTTTTAATTTTAGTCGTTAAGTTAAATCGCGTAAGCTAAAAATGATCATTCAACGTATACGGGCATCAAACAATTAAATGTTTATATCAAGCAAGTGTTAGATAATTATTTGGAGGATAATTATTATCTTTGCACATTTTATTTTTATTGGTTACATAAAGTGTTTACGTTTCGCGATAAAATACGTTTAGGCATACCTGGAACCACCAAAACTTATCTACGCTTCAACAAATACCCGTTATTATATCCAATACCCAAAGTTTTTATAAAAATTCGCCTATGTTTACATATTGGCTGAATTTTCACATAAGGGAAACAAACCAAACCATATACTTTACAAGTATTACATCTACACTTAATATATACAACTTTAAGCTACAAGTAAATACTAGATATTTTACAAAAGATCAAAACACAACTTGTATTCCCTCCCCTCCCAATATTTCAATGCAAGAAGTGCTCCCAAGGGGACAATAAGCACATAAATTACCAACTTATAACTTGTACAACATAAGCTCATTAAACCTTAAGACTTTCAACTAGTCTTGACCAAGACTTTCCCTAGAAATCCTCATCTTGTCTTAAGACTTATACATATGATCTTTGACTAGTATTATTGATATATAAGGAAGCAACTAGTAATACAAATAACATACACTTCATTTTTACTAAAACAACTTCACTATTTCTCTCTTTGTGCTACTCCAACCCACAGCCAAAACTCAAAACCCATATACAATCCATAGTTTTTATTTTACCAATAATATAAGTATTCCTACATCATATCTAAGGTATACCAAGAAGGTTTGAAGGCTTGGTTAAGCATTTAAACGGGTTAAGCAAAGAAAATGCAAAATTAGGGTTTACATGGAATTAGGGTTTTCTTTGTATTTGAAGCTTGGGTTTATCATCTAAACTAGGGTTTAGATTTTGTTTTTCATCACCACACTTCATATTAAGGTTATCTAAAAACCCTAATCTCTTTACATTTATGATTTTATGTGTATATGATGTCTATGTAGTTAATCACCATCTAGGAAACTTATTTACATGAAAAATGAATTTTTTACTTATGATCATGGTATGATATACTTTTACATATGTTATATGGATGTTAATATCATGTGGGAATGGTAGTATGAGTATTTCACAAGTGTGGTTTATGTATAAAAAGTATATATAAACCAGTGGTTTTAAAAGTTACTTAATAAGTTTATAAGTTTAAGGACTTGTAGATCTTGTTATCTTGGATAATATTTGGACAAATCATGGACTAAGGACCTTAAATATGTAAGAAATGTGATATATGGTGTTGTAGAGGACTTATAACAAGTTACTAAACTAAAAAGTTACAAAAATAAGTTTAAACACATTATTAACTAAAAACCCAAAAATTTCTGTTTTAATTTGAAATATAAAGCATTCATTTTATATTTTTATAAAATACTAAATCTCATGAGGATTCCAAAAATGTAAAAAACTCGAAAAACCGATTTATAACGAAGGAGATACGCCATTTGTAAGTTATACGAAAATAAACGCTTTTATAAAAACTATTACAAACCACATCTGATATAAATGGTTGGTTATTTTTCACAGAAAGTATGTATTTTTAGGATTCTAAAACATTAAGAATCATAGTTTTTAGATCAATAACGAAGGAGTTATGGATTTTTCTGTGTTTACGATAATTAAAGTTTATAAAAATAATTATAGAAACTATGAACAGTAAAAAACCACTATTCATCTCAGATACATTTTGGAAAATACTTTAGTTAGATAAAACTTTTAATTATGAATACATGCTCGAAAGAATAACTAAAATCGAAGTTAAAACGAATAAGATACGACATTTACGAGTTTACGATAGCTAAATTTATAAAAGTATATGAACAGTAAAAAGCACTGTTCACCAGTAGGTTGAAAATATAAAAATGTAATATTTTGATACCTCGTCTTAATACGAAAGCATGGAAATAAGAAACGGACTTAAAATGATAAAGTTACACCATTTTTACTAAAAAGATATTTATAAACGTTTTTGCTCTATAAATATGATTTCACAAATACGATTAGATGGTGATGTAGCTATATGGAATGATATACGGTATTAGTTATTCAAAGTACTTAGTACTCATTCGGCCTATAATTAATTAGGTTGCATTCGGGCGTATTTGTGACGCATTTTCACGCATTTGATTTACATTGTAAACTCATCCACTCAAGGTGAGTTCATAGCCCCACATTTTACATTTATAATGATTTTCAAGCTTTGGGGTGAGAAACATATGCATGTTTTACAAATTGGACGCAAGTGGACATTTTATATTATGACTACGTGTTTGCCTAAGTAGCGATAACCCTCTGAGCCCATTATCATGAACTGTCAATTACTTGTTGTGAGCGCGAATATTATAAATAGATCTATTTGGGATGGACATCCCCGTTTGGGTGAGTCATGCTCACTATGCCGGTATGCCGGACAACGAACGTATACCATGTCGGATTTGAGATGTTGCGGGTTAGAACATCATTACGGGCAATGTTGGCAATTTATATTGCAATTCATACATGTCGAGCTTCAGTGTCATGAGCTTAGGGAAACGTAATTACATTTTATGATGTTTGCATCTGTTGCATTATCATGGGGAAATCTTATGGTCCTATATTATACATTTTACAAACCTATGAATTCACCAACATTATTGTTCATGTTTTAAGAAATGTTTTCTCAGGAGATTAGTGAGGTACAAGACCAGGGATACATTGGTGGTCGTTATTTTGGGAGTCACATGCGTTAAAGATTTAGTTGCATTACATTTTAGGAATATGTTTGTTATGAACTAAAATCATTGTATTTTGAACAATGAACGAGTGAAGTTTCAGACTTATATAACAACAATTTGTTAAATCCAATGTATCAGTTTTAAATGACTTTTAAATGGTCGTTCTTATATATATCTTGTGTTATTAATCTATGAAGTACCACCCCCAGACCCATATTCTGATGCGACCCAATTTGGGGGTGTTACAGATTGGTATCAAGAGCTAAGGTTATAGAGAACTAGGTCAAATGTTTTTGCTGGACTATAACCATTTTCAAACATTGCATTCATACAAAGGGGTTTTCACGGGACATACACTCACTAGTGTTGCATTAGTTGGTTAGACTAGATGCATTCATGATTGATATACATGTTATAAAATACTATGTATATTACTATAAGAGTCTTATAGTAATACTTATATAAGCTACTTTTGATTTTTAGATTTGGTCATGTCAGATTCAGAGGATTCCACAGTCACTTACACGAAGGTATCTAGTCCATTCGAGGATCTATCAGACATAGGATCTTCGGGAGTTGATGGACTGCCCATGATGCCAAGCCCCACCATCATCGGATTATGTGCCTGGCCCTGAGGAGCCAGAGTAGGCACCACCTTTACCAGAGATTGTTCCTGAGCCTGTATATCTGGAGTTTATGCCACCGGAGGATGAGGTGTTTCCCGCTGATGACCTCCACGACTACCTGCTAGCCCTACTTATCCTTTGGGATATAAAGCTGCTATGATCTGGCTAAGAGCCGAGACACCATCTACTTCCCATCCACTACCATCGAGTACACCACCATCAGGAACACCACCACTCCTACCTATACCTTTACCCACTCCATCACCACCTTTGCTTCTTGCCTCTACTGTCTATAGAGAAGGTGTTTCTGAGGTTACTTTGCCACCTCAGAAGAGGTTGTGTATTGTTCTAGGTCTGAGATATGAGTTCGATGAGAGTTCATCTGCTCCCACTGCTAGACCCACTAGAGGCTTTAGGTCAGACTATAGATTTTTTGGCACTTTGGATAATGAGATTAGGTGAGACCCCAAGAGAGAGGTAGGTTATGGGATCATAGATACTTGGGATGACATAGTTGAGGACATGCAAGGGACACCAGCAGCTACCGATGTGGCATGGCTTAGTTAGAGGATGACAGACTTTGTCACTACAGTTAGACATGATACTGACGAGATTTATGTGAGACTGGATGATGCACAGGATGATAGATTGTTGATGAGCAGTCAGCTCAACATGCTGCATAGAGACAGACGTGCTCATACTCGCACTACGAGGCTGATGGAGATTGCGGCCAGACTTTCTCGTAAGGCTTGGGTACAGTCGATGGATGCTAGTGATATCGCCCGTTCTGAGGTGGGAGCACTAAGGACTACTGTATTGGCACAGCGGACCTAGATCAGGAAGTTGCAGGCAGTAGACCGCAGGAGACAGGCACAACTTGTGGAGACCTTGACACTGATAAAGACACTGCAGACACAGGTGACAGCACTCTAGAGTCAGTTAGGACCCGCTAGCGATTCAGCATAACCCGAGATACCGGAGGAGGCCGGTAGTAGCTCTTAGATTGGTTATGTTGTAGCTATGTTGTTTAGCCTACTAAGTATTACGGGGTAACTCCTTGCTAGTAAGGCTTTAGGTTATTTATATTTCATTTTGTAACCTAAGGGTAGTGATCATGTTATATCTGAATCAGGTCATGTATGTTTCCAGATTATATATGGAAGGGATCTATTATGTCATGTCTGTAATCGAATTTATTATGAATGAATGTCAATTTAGTTACACCATTGTTAATTTCAATTCAGTTGTGTATTTCACTGTGCGATGTGATCTCACTTTATTTATTATGTATATGTCATGTCATGGTTATGATTTTATAAAATCTAACTGGTATTATATTTTCTTATGATTTGAAGAAAATGGCACCAAAAAGAGCCACAAGGTCAACACCAGCCACAATAACCACCACCACATCAGTCACCAATGCTCAACTTAAGGCATTGATCGATCAAGGCGTTGCTAATGCACTAGCAGCACGTGACGCTGACAGAAGCCAAAATGGAAAAGACAGTCATGATTCAGGCACGGGTGTAAGGAGACAAGCTCCTCTTGCTCGTGAGTGCACTTACCCAGACTTCATGAAATGCAAACCCCTATACTTTAAGGGTACGGAAGGATTCATCGAGATGACTTAGTGGTTTGAAAGAATGGAAACTGTGTTCCGTATAAGCAACTACTCTATGGAAAACCAAATCAAGTTTTCTACTTGTACTCTTCTTGGAAGTGATCTAACGTGGTGGAAATCCCACGTTAAGACTGTCAGTCACGATGTTTCTTATGCAATGACTTGGACAAACCTGAAAAAGAAGATGACCGACAAGTACTGTCCAAGGGGCGAGATTAAGAAGCTGGAGGCTGAGATGTAGAATTTAAAGGTTAAAGGTACCGACGTGGTATGCTATAACCAACGATTTCAGGAACTGGCATTGATGTGTGTTAGGATGTTTCCTGAAGAGTCAGATAAGATTGAGAAATATGTCGGTGGTTTGCCCGACATGATTCACAGAAGTGTAATAGTATATGAACAGTAAAAAGTACTGTTCATTAGTAGGTTGAAAATATGAAAATGTAATATTTTGATACCTCATCTTAATACAAAAGCGTGGACATAAAAAACGGACTTAAAACGATAAAGTTACACCATTTTTACAAAAGAGATATTTATAAACGTTTTTGCTTTATAAATATGATTTCACAAATACGATTAGATGGTGATGTAGCTATATGGAATGATATACGGTATTAGTTATTCAAAGTACTTAGTACTCATTCGGCCTATAATTAATTAGGTTGCATTTGAACTTATTTTTGACGTGTTTTCACGCATTTGATTTACATTGTAAACTCATCCACTCGAGGTGAGTTCATAGCCCCACGTTTTACATTTATAATGATTTACAAGCTTTAGGGTGAGAAACATATGCATGTTTTATAAATTGGACGCAAGTGGACATTTTACATTATGATTATGTGTTTGCCTAAGTAGCGATAACCCTCTAAGCCCATTATTATGAACTGTCATTTACTTGTTGTGAGCGCAATGTTATAAATAGATCTATTTGGGATTGACATCCCTGTTTGGGTGAGTCATGCTCACTGTGCCGGTATGCCGAACAACAAACGTATACCATGTCGGATTTGGGATGTTACGGGTTAGAACATCATCACGGGCAATGTTGGCAATTTATATTGGAATTCATACATGTCGAGCTTTAGTGTCATGAGCTTAGGGAAACGTAATTACATTTTATGATGTTTGCATCTGTTGAATTATCATGGGGAAATCTTGCGGTCCTACATTATACTTTTTACAAACCTATGAATTCACCAACATTATTGTTGACGTTTTAAGCAATGTTTTCTCAGGAGATCAGTGAGATACAAGACCAGGGATACATTGGTGGTCGTTATTTTGAAAGTCACCTACATTAAAGATTTGGTTGCATTATATTTTGGGAATATGTTTGTTATGAACTAAAGTCTTTGTATTTTGAACAATAAACAAGTGAAGTTTCGGACTTATGTAACAACAATTTGTTAAATCCAATGTATTAGTTTTAAACGACTTTTAAATCATCGTTCTTATATATATCTTGTGCTATTGTTCTATGAAGTACCACCCCAAGACCCATATTCCGCTGCGATCCAATTTGGGGGTGTTACATATAGTGATTGGTCTTCCAAAGTTAAAATTCGTGAAAGATCATCTTTGTTCTTCTTGTGAGTTAGGGAAAGCCAAACGAAAGTCTTTTTACACAAAGACTACCCCAAGCTCCAAAAGACTGTTACAACTTCTACATATGGACTTATGTGGTCTCATGCGGGTAGAAAGTATTAATGGAAAGAAATATGTTCTCGTAATTGTTGATGACTACTCCAGATATACTTGGACTCACTTCTTGAGGATTAAAGATGAAACACCTAAATTTCTTATGGATTTCCTCAAACTTGTTCAAAGAGGACTTCCTGCTCAAGTTAGAACAGTTCGAACTGACAAAGGCACAAAATTTTTGAATAAAACTCTTCATGCATACTTTGCTCAAGAAGGGTTTGAACACCAAACATTCGTTGCTCGAACACCTAAACAAAATGGTGTTGTTGAAAGACAAAACCGTACTCTTGTTGAGGCTGATCGAACAATGCTAAGCACCGCTAAAGTTCCTCTGTACTTTTAGGCTGAAGCAATTGCCACAACATGTTTTACTCAAAACCGTTCACTCGTAATTCCTCGACATGAGAAAACACCTTACCACATCATCAATGACCGAAAACCGTCTGTTAAGTTCTTTAACATTTTTGGATCTCTTTTCTACATCGTCAGAGATGGTGAAAATCTTGACAAAATAAAGGAAAAAGGTGATGCATGTACTTTTTTAGGGTATTCTACTCAGTCAAAAGCATATCGGGTATATAACAAGAGAACAAAAGTGATAGTCAAAACCATTCATGTTAACTTTGACAAATTGCCTCACATGGCGTCAAATCACGGCAGTTCTGACCCCGTTCCATAATGTCTGACAATGACACTTAAACAAGACAGTTTAAGTCCCGGTCCCCAAAGTCAAGAAAATGTCCCTCAAGCAGTTGAGACAGTAACAACGTCAAATGAGCTAGATTTGCTATTTAGTCTGATGTTCGATGAATTACTCAATGGAACTACTTAAGTTGTGTTAGAGTCTTCCACTATAACTACTGCTGATGCACCTAATCAACGTGAACAACAACACACAACTCCATCTACTTCAACAACAGTTGCTGCAAATACACCTCCATCGAACATTCAAACAACACCTGAAACTACAAGTAAAGCACCAACTCAAGCACCAATTGTCACTGCTACTTAGAACATTAATCAAGCAGAAACTAATAAAGAAAATGCACAAGTTAAAGAAGACGAATTTATCAACATCTTTAGTACACCGGTAAAAGAATGAGGGGAGACATCATCTCGTCATGTTGACTCGTCAAACATGAATACATTCTATGAACGACACCCTTCTAAACATCGTTGGACAAAAGATCATCCGTTAGAACAAGTACTGGAAATCCTTCTAAATCAATTAGAACAAGACGTCAGCTAGAAACAGATGGCAAGATGTGTATGTTCGCATTCAGCGTGAGTTGAACCGAACCAAAGAACATCAAAGAATCCATGGCTGATTCTACATAGATTAAAGCGATGCAGGAAGAACTTCACAAGTTTGATCGATTAAATGTGTGGGAATTAGTCGACAGACCACTCTGCAAAAATGTCATTAACATAAAGTGGCTCTATTCTTTGTCAGAATGTATACCAGTTACTGACCTGTTTTACTAAAGCCTTTGTCATAAGATAGGTTTAAGTATTCTCTCAGACACTCGATATAATTTGACTCAGAGAAATGGAGTGTTCCAGCAAACGCATCTGCTTGATCCATCAAACATCGAATTTGTAAATATTTTATTTTTCTTTTTATTTTTATTTATAAATATTTTTGAAAAAAAAAAGAAAATACAAAAATATAAAACCAAGAAAAAGAAATAGAAAAATATAAAACCTAGAAAAACAAAGTATAAAATTGAATTTTTTTCAAAAATATCAAAAAGAATCTTCTCGACATGTCTCTTGGAATCGATAACATTTACGTACCTAGAAATTTTGATTAACATTGACACGGGTGTGTAAATGAAGTTCAAACAAGAGTTCAAATGCTTTCAAACATGTCATTTCTAAATTCTCTCAATGACTTGTGTAAATTTCAGTGCATAACTCGGACCCGAATGTAACAAGGAAGTGTACGCTTCAGTGCACTTACTCTACAGATAAAAGAGAAGTCTTCTCTCATGGTTTTTAAAACCGTTGAACACAATTTTCAAAAAGTACTTTCAATGTCAAATTGTCTACAATATAATTTGTGGTATCTTTCCATAAAAAGTGGTATTTGTTAAAACTGTGTGTTTAACACTCCCCTCCTCAAATAAGTTAAAAAAATTGTGGTACTTACAATTCCAAACAAGTGAATCAATTTCTGAGGGGAGCTTTTAAAACAAAGCTTTTTAATGTGTTGGGTACATCTCATACATGTCAATTTTATGTATCCAAACACATTTTGTGAAATTAAAATATGGACATTATAATGTCAATTAATAATATACATTGTTCACTAAGGCATCTCACTCCGTCTTCAACATATTTGTGGTGTCATATCATTTTTCCTTTGTAACGTCAAGTTTTAAAAATTAGTGGTATCCCACATACTATGTTGAAGGAGAGCTATCAGAAAAATGAATTCATGCAAGATCATGGTATATTTTTTCTCCCCATGGAATTTTTCATGTCATAAATTTTAATTAATTTGTATTTTAAATACTAAGAGAGTTATTATTTTAAATAAGGGGAGAAAATGTGATATAGAAGAATGTGATCTTTAAGACTCTATGTGCAACTCTATCCTTCATGTGCAAAATAATTTCGAATTGCGAAGCACATGTGTAGGGGGAGTATTTCAAAATGTCTATATCCAAGGTTTTATGGTTTGATCTATATACCCACAACCATTTAACTCACGACGCCGATGAAGTCATAAGGTGGTTAAGGTTAGGTATAAAGTCCTATGATCCAACCAGAACCGGAGGGATCTACCCATGGACATTCCATAGTTAACACTGGAACAATCACAATAAGGTGTTAGTGATGACGTCTTAGTAAGCATTGAAGGGGTTAAAGAATTAAAAAGAAATGTATGGATAAAGGGTAAAAAGAAAGAAGCCCTCTACACAACTTAGGCAGAAACCGAGTCAACACATAATTTATTAAAATCATAATGATGATTGTTGATATTAAAGAAAGCCATCATAGACCCAGTGATGCAATGCACAACCCTTCCCAGCCATTCGAGTTTCTCTCAAAAGAAACTTGTCTCATTTGTCACGGAGATACACATGTTGTCTATTGACATCTCACTCCGAGATTGTTGATATTGAAAAGGTGGTAGTCAGCTCCAGCCTCCGATTACTAAAACCAAAGTGTACAAATCGAGTCTAGAGCCAAAAGAGATCAAAATAAATCTCATTATGACACAATGTCAAAATACAAATTGTTATTCATCAATATAACATTTGGTATCAAAGAGTCCTACGCATTATCCTTGAGATCTTGCCAGAACATTCAGAGTGAAACTCTCTAGTGTTCACAGTGACGAATGGAAATCCTTCCAGAGTCAACCTCAAACAGCTCTGCGGTAGGTGACTTACAAGATTCTATATGAATCGAACTTGTGATAGTTGGATATTGATTTGGTCCAGTATATGAATTGACGAATTAATCAGAAAGATAGTAACAATCTGTTTCACTCTTACCGTGTTGTCTGTTTTGAGATGTTCAGGTAACGAGAACAGCTAGTACAGCTGCGAAACCTTGTCAAGAAGATTCATATGAATTCTATCTGATCACAAGCAGTATTTATACTGATTAACGGGGAACTGTGGTTATTGCAACCGTATTCGACAAAGTGACAATGACACTTTCTTCCATATCTGTTGTTTATCACTAACCTTTTAAATGCAGATTCAAACGTCGGTGTTACAACTGTAACACCCCCAAATTAGGTCGCAGCGGAATATGGGTCATGGGAGTGTTACTTCATAGATCAATAGCACAATATATATATGAGAACGACCTTAAAAAGAATCGTACAACTGATACATTGGATTTAAATAAATTGTTTTTAACAAAAGCCCGTAGCTTCACTTGTTCATTGTTCAAAAGATAAAGATTCTAGCACATAACAAATATTTCCCTAAAATGTAATGCAACCAAATCTTTAATGCACATGCCTTCCAAAATATAACCACTAATTTATCCCTTGTCTTGTACCTCAATGACCTCCTGAGAAAACATGCTTTAAAACGTCAACAATAATGTTGGTGAATTCATAGGTTTGCAAAATGTATAATGTAGGACCACAAGATTTCCTAAGTGTATGATAATAAAACAGATGCAAACATCACAAAAATGTAATTACATTTCCCTAAGCTCATGACACTGAAGCTCGACATGTATGAATTGCAATATAAATTGCCAACATTGCCCTTGATGATGTTCTAACCCGCAACATCCCAAATCCAACATGGTATACGTCCGTTGTCCGGCAAACCGGCACAGTGAGAATGACTCACCCGAACGGGGATGTCAATCCTAAATAGATCTATTTATAACATTCGCGCTTACTCAGTAATTGACAGTTCATGATAATGGGCTCAATGGGTTATCGCTACTTAGACAAACACGTAATCATAATGTAAAAATGTCCACTTGTGTCCAATTTGAAAAAAACATGCATGTTTCTCACCCCAAAACTTGTAAATCATAGAAATCGTAAAAACGTGGGCTATGAACTCACCTTGAGTAAATGAATCAACAAAATATATCAGATGCGTGAAAAACGTCACGTAAGTGCCTGAGTGCAACCTAATTAATTATAGGTCATATAAGTACTAAGTACTTTGAATAACTAATACCGTATATAATTCTATATAGCTATATCACCATCTAATTGTATTTGAGAAATAATATTTATAAAGTTAAAATGTTTATAAATATTTCCTTAGTAAAAATGTTGTAACTTTCTCGTTTTAAGTCCGTTTTGTACGTTCTTTATGTCCACGTTTTCGTATTAAAAAGATATATATTAAAATATTACATTTTAATATTTTTAACCCTATGATGAACAGTGATTTTTACTGTTCATGCGCTTTATAAAATTATTTTTATAAATTTAATTAGCGTAATCTCGTAAAAGTCATATTTTATTCGTTTTAACTCCGATTTTAGTTATTCTTTCGAGCACGTCCCAGTAATTAAAAATTCTATCTAATTAAGATATTTTCCAAAACATTTTTGAGATGAACAGTAATATATTTTTATAAAATTATTTTTATAAAAGTATTTATTATCGTAAATATGAAAAATCCATAACTCCTTCGTTATTGATCAAATAATTATGATTATTAATGTTTTGGAATCCTAAAAATATGTACTTTTTGTGAAAAATAATCATATATTTTTATCAGATGTGTAAAGTAATGAGTTTTTATAAAATTGTTTTTATAAAAGTCTTTATTATCGTAAACTTGCAAATGGCGTATCTTCTTCGTTATAGCTTGGATTTTCGAGTTCTCTATATGCCTACGATCGCCATGACATGTAGTATTTTAATAAAATATAAAATAAATACTTTATTTTCTGATTTAAAATAGAAACTTTTGATATTTTGGTTAAATTGTGTATAAAACTTGTTTTTATAAGTTTTTAGTTTAGTGAATTTACTTCAAGTCCTCTACAACACTTTATAACACAAGTCTCATATATTTTTCATATACTTTAGGTCCTTTAGTCCATCATTTTTCCAAGGATACAAGTCCTTACATTTATTCATTTGTAACTTTAATAAGTAAACTTTTAAACTATTAATTTATATACAATTTTTATAAATTAACCAACTCTTGTATAATGCTTATACTTTCATTACAACATGTTCTTAACATCAATATAGCATATGACAAAGTATATCAAACCATGATCAAGTGTAAAAATCCATTTTACATGTTAATATATTTCCTAGATGGTGATTTGCTATATAAACATCATATACACATAAAATCACAAATGTAAAGAGTGTAGGGTTTTTAGATGACCTTTAGATGAAGCAGGACGAAAAGTAACAAGTTCTAAACCCTAGTTTAGAATCAAAACCCAAGCTTCCAAGACTAGAAAATCCTAATCTTTCCAAGAAACCTTACTCTTAAGTTTCTTGATTAAACCCTTGCAAATGCTAAACCAAGTCTTCAATACACCTTAGAATATCATAGGTATGATGCTAGAATACTTGAATACTTGATAATAAAAATTGTATGGATTATTTATGGGTGTTGAGTTGAGTCGTGGCCTAGGGAGAGACAAAAGAGAGGTTTGAGTGAAGTTTTGCTTAAGGAAATGAGATGTGTGTTTTATCTATAAGTCTTGCATGTATATATATACCAAGGTGTGTGTCAAGTAGCTAGTTGAAAGACCAAGACCATAAGAAAAACAAGGGGAGTGAATTAAGGAGAAAAAATGGTCAAGATGACTAGTCATATACTTAAGTATAATAAGCCTTAAGTTGTACAAGATTTTGGTAAAGGTTTTGTGTGCTCTTGGTTCCTTAGGGAGTATATATGATCCAAAAATTAGGGGGGATAACTAGGAAATATCTTTGATATCTTGTGTTGAATTTCCAGAATTATGTGTATTTATAAGATGTATAGGTTAAGTATAATGGGTATACTTATAAAGTGTATGTTCTAGTTGGGTTCTTTTATGCAAAATTCGGATAACATGGTAAACATAGGTGAAGTTTTATAAACCTTTAAGTATTGCGTATAATAATGGGTATTTGTTGAAGCATAGATAAGTTTTGGTGGTTCCGCGAATGCCTAAATGTATTTTATCATGAAACGTAAACACTTTACGTAATTATCCTCTAAATAATTATCTAACTATTGCTTGACGTAAACCGTTAATTGTTTGATGCCCATTTACATTGAATGATAATTTTTAGTTTACGCGATTTAACTTAACGATTAAAATTAAAAGCAAACGCGTACGAGACTAAAAATAAATAGTGAAATAAATGACATCGTAAAATGACCTGAAAACATGAGGTGTTATAGCAACCATGTACCAGCGAAGTCGGATTCATTACCACATACTCATACTCGAGCTCTAAAAGTTAATCATCAAGCATCAAAGTGTTGATCCTAAACTTCCTCAAAGATCTTCAAAGTTAAATCAAGAATCGTATTTTGGGGAGATTGTTAGCCTTATGTTCATATAAGTCAAACAAGAATGAAATAAGTATGAGTATGTCGGTCAAGAGCATAAGCTGATCAAAAAAGTCAAATGAAGATGATTCAAGTCAAGGATATGATGCAAGATGAAAGATCTCAAGAACTCAAAGTCAAAAGATGAAGGCTCAAGATCAAGATCACATAAACGACACCGAAAGAATGTTATCGGTCGTCTTAAGCATGAATGAACAGATCCATTACAAACAAGAAAACACAAAGACACGACCAAAGAAGGAAAGAGCTCATACGTCATATCTTCAACATTGGGGAAGATAAAGTCAAATCAAGATAACCTCCATTAAGAACGTCAACGTTGGGGAGATCAAAGAAGACCTCAACATTGGGGGAGATTGTTAGCCTTAATCTTATATAAGTCGAACAAGAATGTTATCGGTCTTATTAATCGTAATTAGTCTTGTTAAGTAATAGGCTAGTCGGGATTAACGGGCTTAGATTGTAATCTAATATTGTCCATGTTTCGGGCTCGAAGCCCAAGATAAGCCAAGCCTGACCCAAGTTAGAAAGCCCATATGCAATTATGAAGGCTTAGGGTATAAATAGGACCCTCTCCACACATGGAGAGGGTGTTGGTTACCATTTCTTATATTTGTATGTGTGTGTAATCATCCACCACTCCTCTCTTTCTCTCTAATCTAATCTTCCATCTTTTGTTTCTCTCTATAGTTTCTCTCTCTACTTTTCTTCTTATTTTCGTGCTTATCATGGGTAGAGGTTAGCTTATTGTTGTGTTTAGATCTTTTATATTTGGGATAACACTTTTTCCTTTTTAGATAATTTAGATGAGATAATTATAGGAAAACTTTTATCATTGTATAAGTATGTGTATTCTAAATGATATGGTAAATCTTTAAGTTATGGTTTCTTTTTATCAATCTCATTAGCCCTAGCTGAATAAATATGTTTATTACTCATGGTTTTTGCACCCTCGACTTTCTACCCTACCGAATACGTCGTATTAACGGTATCAATACGCCGTATTGATTGCTTTACTTCAGCATCATCAACAAATCCTTCTATAATAGAATCACAATCTTCTTGATCCATTTGAGTAATTGTTTTTTCCATATTATTAACTAAGAAAGAATCTAGTTGTTCATTTTCTAATAACGCTTGGGTCTCCTTATTAATGGTTTCATCAAGACCATCAATATTATAGCATTAATCATCTTTGGTAGAGGGTTTTTTCATTGATTGTTCCATATCAAAAGTGACATGATCATAACTTATTCTAAATGTTATTTTTTTATCAAACACATCAATCATAGCCCGGGTAGTAGCCAAAAAGGGTCTACCCAAGATTATAGGAATTATTGTGTCTTCTGGCCTATCTAAAATAACAAAATCAATAGGTAAGACAAATTTATCGACCTTAATTAGGATGTTTTCCGCTATTCCTCTATGATAGTGAATTGACCTCTCAGCTAGTTCTAAGCTCATTCTAGTTGGTTTTGGTTCCCCTAACCAAACTTTTCATACATCGTATAAGGAATTAAACTTATACTAGCTCCTAGATCCGCTAATGCATTATCAATATTTAAATTAATAATCTAACAAGGAATAGTGAAATTCCTTGGGTCCTTTTCTTTTGATGGCAGTTTGTTTAGTAGAAAACCAAAGTATCTTTCATTTATCATCATCGTACAGGCTACTTCAAGTCTGTATTTGTTCGTCAACAAATTCTTCAGATATTTAGCATATTTTGGCATTTGTACCAAGGTTTCGATAAATGGGATGTTGATGTGGAGTTGTTTTAGATTCTCTAAGAACTTTCGTTGTTGTGCTTCTTCCTTTTCTTTTCTCAAGCAGTTTGGGAAAGGAATCGATGGTTTTTGCTTCTTAATTGTGGGTTGGATAATTCGTTCTTGAGCTTTTGGGGGTTCATTTTCCGCAACAACTTCTCGTGGTACCTCAGGCTTATCGTGTCGAAGTCCCGAAGGCTCATTATGGTCATTATTAGCTTTGTTAATTTCTTTATCGTAAGCAACCATAGATGTCATCTTTCCTCCTCTAGTTGTTATACCTTTGACCTCGTTTCTTGAAAGCAATACATCATTCATAACCATTGACAACTCAGGTACTTCGATTCGCAGGTCACTTAACAGGTTGTTTTGCTCCTTTAATAAAAGTTCGTTGGTTGTTCTAAACTCTCTAATAAATGTTTCCATCTCCCCGTGTCCCCGCTTGCTTTCATCGATGAATTTAGTCACTATTTCATCCAGGGTCAACTTCTTTTCCTAGTAAGTTAGTTGGTAACGAGGGAATCTAAACGCGGTTCCTGAAATAAAAGACATCATTTAAAGTAAAACTATTCTAGAAAATGAATCAAAAAAAGTAAACGAAACTTGTTGTCGTATCAGACAGTCGATACGCCGTATTTAGTAAACTGGATACGTCGTATTCTGTGTTCGATCAGAAGAAAAACAGTAGGTTAAAATAATGCAGAAAAACACACAAACACACAAATATGCAAAATTATACAAATTCAAACTAAACTAAACTAATCTAATCTAAATCTAAAATAAAACACTAATAAATAAGAATTAAACAACTTCACTCCCTGGAAACGGCGTCAAAAACTTGATTTGTTATCGTTGTGTGTAGGTAATTTATTTATCAAGTTTTACTATTTATATTTTGCCGACTTTGCCTATTAACTAACACTAACGAGCAGTGTACCCGGTCAGTTGTATGTTCGTTCGTAAGTAGGATGTCGATCACTAAGAGCGAGAGCGTTAACACTTTGTAACATTTCTGAATTTAAGATCAATATTTAAACCGAACTCTAAATTCTATTTCTAATTTTTATGGAATTTATTATTTTTGTTTTTAGCTGTTTTATCGAAAATCGTCGTTTTAGCTAGTTATGAATCGTGCCTTGAATATTTATCCATTTTAACGTTTGAGAAATCAATAATTCCATATTTTAGCTTCAAGAGCTTATTTATTTTTCATTTTAATACTTTTCGACTTTTATCCGCGTTTAGCCGAAACCGCGTCAAAATAGTGTTTTTACAATTTTTAATATTTTAACTACGTATTTTAAAAACAAATATCGTGGTATAAATGTTTTAGAAAAATAAAAATAAAAATATAGTTTATAAACAAAACATATAAACCAAACACCCTCTTTAATTGTTTTAGGCTCCATCAAAACTAGAAACCAAACACCCCCTTATTATATTTTCCTCCTACTAAACTCAAAAACAAACACTCCTTTGGAAATTTATTAAACACTTTGACCACCTATATATATATATATATATATATATGTTGACCCTTCTAAAAACACCAACACACAATCATAGATATACCAAAAATGTCTCTCCCTCCTTTTTGTTTCTTCTGCTCATCGACTACAACCCAAAAACACCAATTATACCCAATTAGATTAAAATCTTTCAAAATTTAAAATCTTCATAATCAAGAACCTTGAGAAACAAGATGCATGGTTGATTTTAATTGAAACAAATGTTGAGGATTTAGTTTATAATTGATTTGGGATTAAGTGGAGGTGATTAATTGGATTTTAATTGAAGGTTTTTGGTGTTTTTGGGTTGTGGTCGACGAGCAGAAGAAACAAGAGGGGGGGGAGAGACAGTTTTGGTATATATGTGATTGTGTATGTGTGTGTGTGTTTAGAAGGGTCAACGTATATATATAGGTGGTTAAAGTGTTTAATAAATTTCCAAAGGGAGTGTTTGTTTTTGAGTTTAGTAGGAGGAAAATATAATAAAGGGGTGTTTGGTTTCTAGTTTTGATGAAGCCTAAAACAATTAAAGAGGGTGTTTGGTTTATATGTTTTGTTTATAAACTATATTTTTATTTTTATTTTTCTAAAACATTTATACCACGATATTTGTTTTTAAAATACGTAGTTAAAATATTAAAAATTGTAAAAACACTATTTTGACGCGGTTTTGGCCAAACGCGAATAAAAGTGGAAAAATATTAAAATGAAAAATAAATAAGCTCTCGAAGCTAAAATATGAAATTATTGATTTCTCAAACCTTAAAATGGATAAATATTCAAGGCACGATTCGTCACTAGCTAAAACGATAATTTTCAATAAAACGGCTAAAAACAAAAATAATAAATTCCATAAAAATTAGAAATAGAATTTAGAGCTCGGTTTAAATATTGATCTTAAATTCAGAAATGTTACATTATCTACCCCTTAAGGGAGCGTCGTCTTGGTGCTCAATTCGCCTTATTCGCCGTATGGTTACTTGTGAAGAGATAAGGATATACTCAGGTCCTCATCGAGGTTTCCAACAAAATTTGAATGAACAATAGTCAAAGCATCAAATTTATGCAATGAACATGAGCGAACTGATTGAATGTCGTGAGAATCCGTAAAAGGAAGGATTAAATATATGACTCGAAGAAAAAACCATTGAAACGAAGAATTTAACAAGTCGTCAATTCTTGGAAGCGGTATGTGGTTCATTACTATTAGCTTATCAAGTTCGTGACGCTCGATACACATTTGGAAAAATCCATATAACAAATTACAAGTCTAAAGGAGTTCATAGCCCAAGGAATGATTCGTACAGACGAACGCACGCTATGTCGGATACACATAAGCCCACTCATTCACAATTCGTCACTTACATAAAGAGGCATCCCAATCCATGTAAGTAAAAAGTTATGAACTTGTGGTTTGACGGTTTATAATTTCCTTATTCAAATAAAGAGGCGTCGCATTTCATTTCAATAAGATAATTATAAATCATCCTACTTAAGTATTGCCAGGACAAAACATAACATTACAACAATGTCAAATGCTACATTAAGTAAAGGGGGGTTCTTCTTGACGGCATGATTCTTCAAAATCATAACAAGTAACAAGAAGAATAATAAGACGTTAGTCAATCGCGTTCCAAAATCAAGTGCCAAAAGACGACACGATCCGAGGTGACAAGGTAAAGTAGTACTCCCATCGACTGGAAGACTTCAAAATGATAGATTATGAAGCAATATATGCGATTCAAAAGCATAAGAAGAGTGTTTAAACTCGGAGTCGATCGAGAAAATAACTAGCGGAATTGACAAACTACACCGAATTTTAATACCATCAAAAGGAAATAAAATAAAGTCGCGTAAGTGTTCTGGAGATCATCGCATCGCTCACAATATATCGTAGTAAACAAACTCATTAAGACGTACTATAGTACTATACACATATGTAAGTAATTATCATTACGTAAATATTTCACATTTAGGCTTCGGTTAGCACAGGCATCAAACCGAGCTCGATTAAAAGCATTGACAACTAATGCATAACATGTGGGTAGGCGTACCCCTCCAATATAAATCACAATATAATATGAGTAGACGTACTCATCCCATCCAAATTTCAAATCACGCTAGCCATAACACAAAGGCGACACAACGACCTTGAATAGATAAAACTCATTTAAATCACTTCTATATAAATATATAGCGGCAATCCAAAAGATGAGCATAAGAGATTAAAAGAAAGTAGCTCATATATGTACGAGTATTCTTATATAACACTAGTATTGATGCTCGAGGGAGTAAGTGAAAAATCAGGAAGTACACGATATTCGGAGTGTTCAATATTTATATAACTGACCGATATAAGGTAAATAGTAAGATGTCATAAGATAGGCGTAAGAGAGCAAAATTATAACCAAGTGTTAAATACTCATTATTCATGTAATAGTAGTAGAGATGCAAAAGAGAGCTTATTACCTAGGAGCATGCACGCGCGAATATCGAACAATGGTGAAAGACTCTTAAAATTTTCCGAAAAACAGTTATAGTTCAGGTTTTGAAAAGGACCTAGTTCGCTATAAATTGAGCTCTGATACCAATCCGTAACACCCCCAAAATCACAACGCAGCAGAATACCACTTGGGGTGCTACTTTATAGTTCATACACACAAGTTACAGAAAATGACCTCAAAAGAGACGTTTAATAAAATGTCACATTCGATTTAATAAAACATCAGAGTTACACAGGTCCCAATAATTTCCTTTTAACAAAAGTTACAAGCGTTCAAACATGACTCAATTGTATATTTAAAGATAAATGGTTATCGAATGTGAAGAAAACCGAATCCTTAAAGTTTTGATATCCGCGCGACTCGAATGCTCCTAATGCTCAGCTAGCAATATAATAACCTGAGAAAACACATGCAAAAACGTCAACAATAATGTTGGTGAATTCATAGGTTTAAGTAAAAGTAGTATTAAAATAGTTCAAGTAATATTTCAGTAAGAAAAGTAGCGTTACAATATTTCAAAGTATTATTTCAGAAATCCAAGTAGTGATTCAATAAATCAAGTAATGTTTAGTAGTGGACCACAAGGATTAAGATCAGCCAACGATAGTGCAATGAATACAATGTCAAGTAACAGAATTATCGCATTGAGCTCGTGACACCGACACATTTAGACCATAATAGCACATAAATAATATTCAACATTTGCCCCCGTTGGTTCGGTATCATTGCCTCTACCTACTTAAATCTCAATACAATATGTCTGTTGACTGGGTGATCACGCCATGGATTCATACCCCGGACCAGGTTGTCAAGCTCATAGATCTATTAATTGTACCAGCATCTACCCATCATAGGTAATTAATGGTTCACGAAATTGGGGTCTTTTGGCAATAGCTATTCTATGTCGATAATTCATAATAACGGGTCAAACATACCCTTCAAGCACTTGTGTCCAATTTAAAACAAATAATATGTTCAAAACTCACGGTTTTGTAAATAGCTATTCAATGATTTCAAATCATGTAGTAAGCAAATCAAGCTTTAGTAAACTCATGAGTAAACAACCATGTATCATCCATGTATTAAAAGTCATGTAGTAAGCAAGTAAAAGCTTTAGTAAAACATTCATGTAACGCTTATGTAGTATAAATCAATAAGTTTACTTAGTAAAACGAGCATGTATTCTCACCCCGAAAATAGTTTATGAAAACCATTAAAAGAGAAAAGATGGGGCTATGAACTCACCGAGAAGCAATGAAGTATCGAACGAGAAATTCAACAAGGAGAGAACGGCGACAACGTCTCAACCGCGACCTATAATAATGGTGCGCGTATAAGAATATATTTATAAGAAAAATGCATAAAATGCATAAGTATGTAGAATATATATATATATATATATATATATATATATATATATATATATTAAAATTAAAAAAAAATTTTATTATCTATATATATAATATATATATATTATAAACGTAGGGATCAGTGAGAATTAAATTAAAATAAGGAAGTGGTGAAGAAGTGACTAAAACACACTTTGAGAAGCAACGACTTGCATTAGATTGCATTCTCTATTCATTTAGATGCACAATTTCGAGTTTTGAAAGTTAATTGATGTGTTGATAGTGCAAATTTGATTTTCATGATTTTAGCACTGTGCAGAGGAACAAAAAACATGTTGAAATCATTGAAAACAGTTTATGAAAACCATTAAAAGAGAAAAGGTGGGGCTATAAACACACCTTAAATGGAAGTATCGAACAAGAAACTCAACAAGGAGAGAACGGCGACAACGTCTCAACCGCGACCTATAACAATGGTGCGCGATTTAGAAGAATATATAAATTATAAGCAAATGCATAATTTGCATAAGTATATGAAAATATATATCGACATGAATGTAATCTTATACCATAGAATCCATGTGTGCGCCTCAACTTACTTATTTATACCCACTTAAATGTTTCGCCTTAAGTTTGACTCTATTTTAACCCATTCCGACTAATATGTAATTTTTAATGAAAATTACCCATTTTGACCCATTATCAAGGTTAAGACATCTAGACGCGAACAAAAGCGAAAGACTAACTTATTAGTTGTAATTTCAGCTTTAGTTAATATATTTTACGCCTAATCATTCTCCATAACGCTAATTGACCATTAAAAGAACTTCGCCAAGTTTGACTTTTTATTATATATATTTCCTTAAATTTGACCCGTCCGAAACGACCCGCTAAATCACATTTTCACGACTCAAACTCTAAAGCAATCTGATGTAAAACGACGTTTCAGACAACTTTTTAGTTTTATCCGAGACCCGAAACCAAACAGAAAATGACCAAAATACCCCTGCAAGTTTCTGCAGAAAATTAACTTC